>CAJHQQ010004209.1:0-31317 GCA_905132885.1 Moricandia moricandioides
GTCCAGCTTAATAAAACTCAACTATAATTGTGACACCCCCGATCGTAGATGACCGGAAATGACACGGTCGATGTTCCCTAAAAGCCGACCAGAGGTTCACATAAAAATTCCGATCACCTTGGACTAGCAATTTAGAACACCAACGCTCCTACCAGATATCGACCAAGGCTTTTCAACCCGACCGAGTATCCGATAGTTAGTTCGTCCCGGACAAGGACTAATATCATATGAGTACTCGTGATTTATAATTGTTTGATCATCTTTCTCCGAATAAGAGGCGAAACATAATCAACTTGAATTCGGGACAGCTATTTATTTACTTTTAAACATCTTACAAAGTGTTATAGTTTCACCCTACAGCCTAACGCCCAACAACGTTTTAAGTGAATATACAACAAAAGATACGTTGCAAGGAAAAAAAATACTACCGCTGGTTGGCCGTTCCTTCCGTCCAAAAAGAAGAGGTCTCCCAACTAGTGGTTACCTACACACACAACAATGAGTCGTGAGTAACTAGTTTACCCAATGAATCTAGATCACTACACAATCAATAGTACAATCGAACAATCATCAAAGAATGAACATGTACATACAAGTACTTGATTTATACTTTAATATATTTTTCATCAATGTGAATCTCATTTTATTTATCACTTCCTTGTTACCCGCCCTTCATCACTTCAATTATAATTACAATATATATATACTAAACTCGACAAACCATAGAGGCTAACCGAGAGTAGTGAGTTAGCATTACCATCATCCTCGAACGTCTTTATGAACATTCGGGACTGCATCGTCATGCAGTACACGGCCTCCAGGGTGCTACCCCATCATCGTGTCTTTATGACCTTGTTCCATTCTCAGGACCAAGTCACGGTAATGCGGAAATTTAGGGATAGTGATTTAATAATGAGTTTTCACTTAATACTTAATTCCTTAATTATTTCATAATTAATCAATACATTATTTATACTTATAATTAGTACTTGAGAACAAGTACTAAGAAGTGGCTTAACCTCAATGTGTACTTTAAAATATTTGTTTAAGTGTTAAGTGTTTACATTAAGTAAACACCACACATTTTCAAAGGATTAAGAGACTTTACTACTTAAACGATATAGTTCTATTCCATTTAATCATACACACATATGTGATCTAACACCACATCACCCTAGACTCACCTAAAGATTGGTCTTGAAACTGATTTGGACAAGTCTTGAAACGTTCTTGTACAAGGCTGGACGGAACTGAAATAAGCAGTTCGGAAACATGATCCTCCATCCAAACAATTCGGTTCTGAAGAAGGAGTTTGACTTAGATCTAATCAGCTCGGTTCAGGACATAACTTAACAGTTTATAATAACTCAGACTAGATCAGTATGTGATAGGTTCAGACCATAAACAGCTTGGCTCAGACCAGTACTAGACAAGATCAAATCTGTTCGGTTCAGAACCATAATATTCCGGCAGTTTGGTTCACCCTAACTACTTAAATAAGTTCAGTTCAAGCTCGGTTCTTATCCTCCTATATCATATCAGTTTGGTTCAGTCAAGGCTGGTTCAGGACAAGGTCAGTTCATCTCGTTTTAACTTCACTCAGACCATAAACAATTTAGCTAGCAGTTTTTGAAGATTGATTCCAACCGAAACTAAACTAAACTATCAGTACACCATCTTAAACAAGTGATCCGACCACGACCTTAGCTTAACAACACATGGAATTTCTCAGGACATGGCTAAGGCAGGTACATAAGGCTTACCCTAGATCACCACGGTTAGATGGCCATAAACGGAGCTCCTCTCCAAGCTTTACACACAGCTGTATTGAATCACAAAGAGAGATGAGGGTTTGGTTTATAACAGAAGCTGAACTAGGATTAGGGTTTACTAAAACTCCCTTACCTTCTGATCCTTCTCAAGAAAACAAACTGATCCAACTGGTGGATGAATTTCGTTCAGGTTCCTTCTTGATCTTTCTCTTGATTTTTACTTCTTTCTCTCTGATTTTTCTCACTGAAATTCTCTCTTTCTCTCAGCAACAAAAACGTGCAAGTAGCTCCCTGAAGGGGTTATATAGCTGAGGAGTGTTCCTAGCTGATTTTCTCAGCTTAACACAAAGCAGAATTGAGCAAAGACAGCTGGAGTCCTGCTTCACACACCCAGCCACCAGCACCTTCCATTTCCTTCCTCTTAAGAAAGGTTTATAAATCATGTGCTTCTCACATGATCTGTACAGCAAGCAAGCAAGAAGGAAGCTTGTGCTTTTCATGTGACTTGAGTTGAGAAAGCAGGCAGACAAGGTGCTGAAAGACCATGGATGATTTATAAGGAATTTTAAGAAGCTTGTCGGTAAATTTCGGACAGTTTTCGACTAAAATTTTCTCGACCTTTGATTCTTGTCTTCCTTCAACCAAACTCATCTAACTTAAATAAAATTAGACAATTATAATTAATCCTTGACCATAACTAACAAGGGAAGTCCTTTCGACCACAAGAAAATCCCATCGAGTCGTTAATTCATCGGTTCGATCTTTATTTTTAATTATGATCTATTAAACCCAAATCTGACTTTTCAAAAGTTTCTAGACCAAAATTATATCCACTCGTGAGGGCCATTACAATAATAGTTAACACTCTACCAGAAATCTCAGTGGGAGGCCTTTCGACCACATGACAGTCCTGTCAAGACATTAATTCACCGGGTCGATTTTAATTTTAAATCTGATCGTCTAATCTCCAAACTGATCTTACTAAATTTCTTGACCAAAATTATATCTGCTCGTGAGGGTTATTACAGTCAGTGTGGTCGTTCCCTTTGCTGATAGCTTCATGTACTTTTGGAATTATTTTTTTTGCTTTACAAGAGATTTTTCCGTAAGCATTTTCCAAAAGTTTTGTTACGGAAGATGATCTCATAGATTATATTATGATGTTTTTTCCGAGGAACCTTTCCTAATTATGTTGGACGGAAGATTGTTTCGTAAAGCTCGTCATTTATAATAAAAACCTTCCACAAGAACATTTTTCTGGTCTTTCCATGGTTTGATACAAATTCTTTTTTTCTTTGTCCGGGATTAAATATACTAATTTTTTTATCCTTATGCATATTGGTTCGGCTTATATCGTACAGTTTCTTTGACATTTCTAGCTCATATCTGCTTAAGGCACACAATTTTTCAGAGGATTTTAGCCGTTAATTTTGCCATGAACGATTTTGACCTCAACAATAGTCTTGATTGTGCCAAGCCACCAATAGTCTGGAGAATACATATCATAACGACATCATTTTATCTAATTGATTTTTAAAGTATCAATTGGTCCAGTTTTAAACCGAACCAATTTAATTGGCCATGTGGCAGCCACGTCATTTCCCAAACCTAAATAAACCAAATTCATTCCGATTTTGATGGAATCGACCACGTGTCAATACTTTATGGTTATTGTTTAAAATTTTACTAGTTCATGGTGTTTTAGGCTTGATTCAAAAGTTCATGTATAAATATAGTGGAAGAATCAAGTTCATGGTGGAATTAGCCATTTTCCCATTGAGAATGGGTTAATGTTGGTCTGGTCAAAGTTACCAGAAAAGTCAAGGGTCTAAGTCAACGGTCAACATGATCAACCTAAACCTAAACGGCTAGCTCAAACCAGAAACAATTAAATTAGACTAATCGGTTACTCTAAACCAAAATCACTTAAATTAAACTAACCATAATCAAATTGTTCTACCAGAAATGATTTTATTAAACCAAAGTCAAACTGAATGATTGGGTTAACTCACCAAGTCAGTGAGTGGAAAGAGCCGAGTCATCGAGTCGGCCAAAGAAACTTACAGCAACGGTGGCGATGGTGATGTTTCTGGCGAGACTTATTTTTGTGATTACGGGCACGTCATGATTCCGTTTACGACGTGGTCGATGGCTTAGGTGGTTTCGGTTTAAAGAATAAAATTAACCAAAAGAGGTTTTATTTAGAGTATCCGGATCCGGATTCATCGGATCCGTGATTTTAGTATCCGTGACATAGGCGTCAGTTGTGGACTTCGTGACATACTCACATGTTGGGTAAATGGTGTTTTGTTTTTTACTCATTCCAAATCTGATGGGTTTCAACTACAATCAAACTAGATGATCCCTCCATGGGGACCAAAAAAAAGTTGTGTCATGAGAGATCATACAGACGTCTACATTTATTAGCTAACTACATAGTCAAACTAAAAAGTTGATAGTTTCATAATTATAAAAGATTATCTTTTGAATAGAATTCAAGGTTTTATGAATACATTATGAGTCTTGAAAATACATTATGAATAACACACACTTTCAAACTAAAAAATCTTGGAAATACATTATGAATAATACACAAATTCTATTTTATAGATTTTTGTACGTAGAATTATATTCAGTCTACAAAATAATAGATTTTCTTTTTAGTTTACGTATGTAAACTGTCATGCAGGTCTACTATTTGGGTTAGGTTTTGCAATTGCAAAATTCATGGATTATTATCTGTATTTTAAAAAAATTGTGATTTTATACGTGTAGACATTCTTTTCAGTCTACATTTTAAAAATATTAGTTTTTGCAATTGATAAGAATTCACCCATGATTTGAGTTTTAAAAGTAAATTTCATATATAAACTACATTTTTTTGGAACAAGTTACTTTTTTGCAATTGAACAGGTTTGACTTTCTACAAATAGATTGAGATGAACGTCTAAACATGTGTATACTTCACATGAAGTCTACTCTCTAATCCGACGGGTTAGTTTGCATTTGACCAAAATAAAATAATAGACTTCACATGCAGTATACACTTTTTTCTGGGATTAGTAGATTGAATATAAAGTCAACAATTTTTTTCCTTTTGGTCCATTTTTAACATTTTAGTCAAATACAAAACTAACTTATTCAACGAAGTCAAAGTTTTGTTCAAATGCAAAATTGAAATTTTGTAGACTCCCCTATTAGTCTCCAGAATGTAATGTCGATGAAGTCTACTTTGAAAGTCAAATGTTCGGTCAAATGTAAAACTAACCGCTTTTACGTAGATTTCTTAGTAATTCTACCTATCTTTTTGTTTTTGTTTTCAAAGGTAAATATGTAAGTAGACTTCGAGGGAAGTCTTATTTACAAAAAAAAAGTTATTTTGGTCAATTGCAAAACTAAATTGTGCGTTGACATACCGTATCGTAAGTCTGCACATATGCGTAGATGATAGGGCCTGATATTTACCACTATTTTGCCATGATATCAGCCCTATTTATAGTCTATTATATATTTTTGGAGTATGCTTTAGAGTATTTGCAGGTTCTGGAGCTTTTAGAAATGCAGAACTGCGCAAAGGCGTCAGATATTTAGCTATGGATGGGACCTTATCACAGTGAGATTGAGATGATATTTTAAGATGAGATAGAGATTTGAGTTATATTTCCAATACCACCGGTTTGAGGTCAATTAGGATCCTAGAGCCCAAGTTATGGTTGATTTACTAGAGAGTGGTCTATTTGCCTCGCTAGAGGAAGTTGTCGAGAAGGTGAATGTGTCGATCGACGGTGCAGCCCTACTGTCGATCAACGGTGATTCCAGATGACAGGTCCGACTTGTTTCAAGACCGACATAAGACCAGAAGCCACCACAAATTAGTAGAATACCCATGGATGAGTTTACACCTAATTTATATTGTTCTCTATGCCATTGTTGACGGCTAAGCGTTATTCTATTTATTGTTCTAGGGTTAGGAGACAAGGAGAAACTCCTTCAGAGTCCTCTTGGAACTCCTTTGGTTCTTTATTTTATTTCTATTCTATATTTATTTCATGTATGATTTTTGTGACAAAGATCATGTCTGAGCAGATTCATCGACTAGGTTTAGGTTTTCTAGGGTTTTGATGGATTAGCCAAACAATAGAATTGCTAGGGTGGTTATGATATCTATCATTAGTATTGTTCTTATTGCTTGCTTCTTGAGTAATTAACTAGAAACCTGATCATAGGATAATTAGGCGCACACGAGAGCATGGTCTATTACCTGATATAATTATATTGAGCTAGGTTGTTAGAAACAAGGAGAGTTGATCGAAGGAACCTAGTGAATATATCGATTAAGTCTTAATGCTTGACTCAACCATCGATTGACGCATGATCATTGCCATCGATCGATGGTCATTCTGTGTTAACAAGCGAGAGCTGAGACATCTGACTTAGTCAATATATTAGACTCGCAGCGAGAGCTGGTCATTTTTTACATTAGATATCGAGTTCTAGGATTGATACCATTAGCCTTTATCCTCTATAATCCACCTTTCTGAAACCCTAAGTCTAGCTATTTTGCATTATTGTTTACAAAAACCAATCAATCAACTTGCCACTTTATTCACTGTCAAATAAACTGTTTGCCTAGCTTAACTGAAAAGCCTATAGTTAATTGTGTGCCCACGCTCCCTGTGGATTTGATCCCTAAGTACTACAATTGAACCTCTTATTTGAGAGAGTAAAATTCACTTCTCAGGGAATTTGATTGATATCAAATTTGGCGCTGTTGCCGGGAAGTGAGGATTCGCCATTAGACTTGATAATAGGTTTAGTCTAGGTTTTTATTATTGTTCGTAGTTATGATAAAAAATTTCTTCTTGTGTTTCAGGTAAATACATATGAGTAGCATAAGCAACATGGGGATATCACTCTTACTAGTAAAGCCAATGGATTTAGAACGCGTGATCCATAAGTCTACGAGGGCAGTCGACACCCTCCAAGCAGTGATCAATAGCGTAGAAGTCCATGTATCAAACGACACTGCTCATCAAGTATCGATCGACATTACCCAAGCAGCAGCAAACGACACCAAAAACTCTCCATCGATCAACACAATCACCTCGCTGTCGATCGAAACCAACCACTCTTCGTCGATCAACACTACTTGCGAGAAAATAGAGAAGTTCGAAGTCCTCATACTAAATGTTGACAAAAATGGCATCTTACGGGACGAAAGAGGTCATGCGCGCAACAGTGCAGGGCAATTGATTCATGCACAGGAGACTGCTATTATTGTGAATTCTAGGATTGAACGACAGAAGGCACTTAAAGACTACAACAGGCCTGGGATTTCTATGCCAAAAGGTATGCGATGCGTCGTTCTGCACCATAGAGGAATGTCTTTGAGTTGAATCCTACATATATCTCTCTTGTGGGTCTGCATCCGTTTCATGGTATTCCTCATGAATGTCCCAGTAAGCACCTTGAATCATTTGATGATTTAGCATCGACCATTAAGTGCAATGGAGTCTCTGAAGATTACTACCTCAGCAAAATATTCCCATAGTCTCTTGCTGGAGAAGCAGCATGTTGGTTTAAGAGGTTGCCACCAGGATCTTTTACTACCTGGAATGACATCATGAACGCCTTCCTCACCCACTTTCTCTATGATATTGAAGCAAATATTGAGATCAAGATCGAATCTATGCTGAGATATATGGTAGAGGAAAAAGAAGAAGATGGATATGGAGAGTTGAGCAGAGTAGAAGAAGCCGATATTAGTGATCCGACTTTGGCATCAATCGACACTAAGACTTCAACTGCGACCAACGATAAGACCTTAAAATTGATCGACACTAACCCATGTTGCCGATCGACACCATTCTTGGAGCGAGAGGAATTCGTGAAGCAATTGGATGAAGCACAACATGAAGATTTGGGTTAGGACTCGGAGCAGAAGCTTAATGACGATCAGCACACTTCGAGAAGAGTTCTAGAAACTTCACCAAAAGCTGGCATTGATCGACACCCACCAAAGAGCATCGATCGCAGCCACCCAATTCATCGATCGACACCCATTTGATGATATCGATCAACACCCATGGTTGGATGAATCATATTATGTGATTAAAACATAATAAGTTGGAGTTGGGAAGAGTATGTGCGAGTCTGAAACCTCACACATTGCTGTTCCAAAACATCTACGACCACCTATCTACACATAAGAAGCTGCTGGTTTTCGCAAAAGAGTGAAGAGGGCGCATGACCCTGTGAATTTTGTAGTTCACTACGTTGTTTTAGAGGTCAAAATTCCTATTCCACCAGATAAAAGTGTGCATCCAGGTTCCTACAGTTGTGTATTTGATGATAAAATGTATGTGGCAGCTTTTCAGAGAGGGTTGAGATATAGAAGTGACGTTGACAAAGCCCAGCAGAAGCAGTATCGATCGACACCAGAACTGCAGTATCGAACGACGCCACTATTAGATCATCGATTGACCACAACACTAGAGCATCGATCGACACCCATCGCGTATCAGAGCAGAAAATGTTTTAAGTGTGTCGAAATCTTTTTGATGGAGGCACCACGAGATCAGACAAGTCTGGGGGGAAGAAGAAGAGGAATTGGACGAAGAGGAAAAGGACCAAGGATGGTCCTCAGTTATCATTGATTCCCCACTTCTCAGATGGTGTCAGGAAGTACAGAGTGCGCATCAGATGCTTCTCGCAGCCATTTGCAAAGCTTCGAGCACTCCTTATTGCTGAGATGATAGACAAGGAGAAGAGTCTATGGAGGCTTTCACAAAAAGGGTGATGAAGCTGAAGACATTTGACATTGGAAATTGTTTTGGAGCAAGTCCCCAATCTCATCAGAACTCCAAAGCGTCAAGCTAAAGACTATAAACAAACGCTGAGTGGGAGGCAACCCTCTGTTTAGTAAGTTTTCAATTAGATTTTAATTATATTAGTCTAATTTAAGATTTTATTTTATTATTACATGTTTTCAAAAAATAAAGATCCGAGGAAGATAGTCTGTATAGAGCATCAACCGACACTTGATCACTGTCGATTGACAGATCAACCCGAGTATCGATCGATCAACGGTCACCATCAGCGAGCAGCTATATCGTTTTTCCTTGTTAAATTTTTTCCTTATGGTTTATTTGTTTCACCAATATTAGATTGTATAACACTGAGGACATTGTTGTTTAAGTCCGAGGGAGGTTTATTGATATTTGTTTTGTTTTGAGTTTTATTATCTGAGTTTTTATTAAAAAAATTTATAGAGTCGAGAAGGGGATTGTGATCATATTAATATGTTTACTTGTTCACTAACCACACTATAGCACTATTCTTAAACTTGTTGATTGCAGAGAGTACTAGAGATACCAAAGTGGATCATCCTGCCATTAGACTACACTTGCTTAAAATGTTTGAACGAACCAAAACTGACCTCCAACCTAATACTGATTAGATTCCCTTCTCTCTCTCTCTCTCTCTCTCTCTCTCTCTCTCTCTCTCTCTCTCTCTCTCTCTCTCTCTCTCTCTCTCTCTCTCTCTCTCTCTCTCTCTCTCTCTTCGGCATCTACTAAAAAGAAAAGATTGAGATGATTTCATGAGATGCAGAAGGGTAGGTACATTACCGATGAACCTATTATTCTAATTCAAAGGAATGATCACACATTGTTGGAAGTGAGCGGTAGGTACATTACCGATGACCCCACTATTCACCTACAACTTTTCCAAAAAAAAGGAAAGAAAATTGAAAATAAGATGGCAAGATGGACTGTATTTGCATCATTTTCCATTAAGTTTGAGATCCAAAAAGATTCAGAGAAGAGAGAAAAGAGGGAGGAAAGGCATTAGCGAAGACTACATGTATGATCAGATAATTGCAGTGGTAAAGAGTCCATGTGTCATTTGATCGATACTCCCAAGGTAAAGCCTACACTTTTATTTAATGCAAAGAAATGAGGACAAGCAAAAGGTTAAGTTGGGGGTGGTGTGATAGGGCATGATATTTACAACTATTTTGCCATGATATCAACCATATTTTCAAACCATTTCCACAGGTTTACCCTTTGGTTCTTGATTTGATTTCTATTCTATATCTATTTCATCTATGATTTCAGTGACAAAGATCATGTATGAGTAGATCAATTTACTAGGATTAGGTTTTTTAGGGTTTTGATTGATTAGCCAAACAATAGAATTGTTAGGGTGATTATTATATATATCATTAGAATTGTTCTTATTGCTTTCTTCTAGAGTAATTAACTAGAAACCTGATCATAGGATAATTAGGCGCACGCGAGAGCATGGTCTATTACCTGATATAATTATATTGAGCTAGGTTGTTAGAAACAAACGAGAGTTGATCGAAGGAACCTAGTGAACATATCGATTAGGTATCAATGCTTGATTCGAGATACCATCGATCGACGCGAGATCATTGCCATCGATCGACGGTCATTATGTGTCAACAAGCGAGAGCAAAGACATCGGACTTAGTCAATAGATTAGAATCGCAACGAGAGCTCTTCATCTTTTAAGTTAGATATCAAGTTCTATGATTGATACCATTAGCGTATATCATCTATAATCTACTTGCCTGAAATCCTAAGTCTAGCTATTTCGCATTATTGTTTAAAACAACCAATGAATCAACGTGCCACTTTATTCACTGCCTAATAAATTGTTTGCCCAGCATAACTGAAAAGTGTGTCCACGCTCCATGTGGATTCAATCCCTAAGTAATACAACTAAACCTTTTATTTGAGAGAGTAAAAGTCACTCCTCATGGTAATTTGAGTGATATCAGTAGACATACAAAACAGTCTACTATGGTGACACAGATCTGAAAAATGAAGAAAACCATGTAAATAGTTAATTTTCTGGTGTAAAGCTCATTTCCACCATTTTCCACCGCCTAAGTTAAAGAAGCACCTTTGACGATTCACAACTGAATAAACTCGAAAATGTGAAAGTTCTGCTTATGAAAATAAAAGTTATGAGAGCTTTTTAGATGAAAATAGAGAGGAAATGAAAATTTGTTGGTTTAGAAAGAGAAAAGTGGTTAAAAATTGATTTTTTGAGCTTTTCAAGAGCTCAAAAATTGTAGTTCATGGTGGTTTAAGAAAATTAATGATAATGACATTTTTGTTAATAAAATAAATGTTTAGGGTATAATTGGATTTTTGTCATTTTCAAAATATTTGAGAAATTAAATAATCATGACGATTTTGTAAATATTTCAAAAATGTAAGGAGGGTTTGGAAATTTCATGAGTGAATAGTAATGACAAAAAGGTTAGTTCTAGGTTTGACTTGAAATTGTACGTTTTTTGTTGAAAAAAAACTACGCAAAATATTGATAAAATAAATTTGTTTAGTGGTAAAATCGTAACTATTTATTTTTCTACTGTTAAAATATAATAACTTCATTTTCATAATTACTGTTTTTATAAAAAATGAATTAAAAGTAGGTATAAAATCAAACTATTAATAAAATAAAATCCGATTTAATCTAATAATAAACTAATAAATAAAAATTAAACTAACTTTTTCTATTAAATTTAATAGGGTAACAAAGATGTTTGTCCAAGAAACCACAGAGAGACTATTAACAAACATGTATAGAAGATTTTACACGTCAGAAAAGTGCATTATTAGTTATAGGTTTTTTGAATTGTAAAAAATTTAGATGAAAGTATATGAAAATGTGAATCTCGCTTCAACAGATGATAAACTGTTGACAAAAAGAAAAATTGATGATAGATTTTCTCTATTTAAAAAAGTAAGATCTTTAAATACTTTTTTTTTGTCAAGAAATCTTTCATTACTTTACCAAAATAATTGTAAATATATAGCCAAGCAGATATAGTCAAATACTTCAAAAACTAATGATTATATTTATATAATTTATCACCTAACTGTATATAAAGCTTTTTACTGGTCTCCAACTTTGTTAGATCTATCTACAATCAATATCACAAATATTAAAAACAAAATGGCCAAGGCAGCTTCTTCACTTGCTCTCCCCATAATCTTCCTTGTTTTGTTTTCCCTAGGTACACTTTGTTAAGATCTATTCATAAAAGTTGTATTCAATAATTTTTTTCACGATACAAATACTTATAGTGCTGGTTCTGTTCATAAGTATATATATACCCTATATTTTGTTGCTGATTGTGTTCGTAGCCTGCAGTATACTTTTTTTGTAACACTAGCCTTCTGAATACTATTAAAAAAATTAGATTCAGCCCACTATTCATTGGCACGTATAACATATATTGAGGTTAATATATTTATTTAGTATTATTAAGTTTTTGGTATTTAGATTTAATATAGTTTTTTTCTTATATAGGTGAACAGAATATGGGATCCATAATGTGCGACCTATTGCTTGGACCATGCGTTAAATTTCCAGATTGTGATCAATCTTGCAAAGATAAACTTGGACCAGATACAAATGGCTTTTGCGACATAAAAGCGAAAAATTATTGTCACTGCAAATATGATTGTTGGAACGATAAAAGTCATGTGTGATTTCTGCAATGCTATGAAGTGTCAGCTGTTTCCAAATGTATAAGTAAAAATCAATGCACAAAATAATGTCAAAATCATACTGGATATGATTTTCCTAATATTTCTAAAGCATTACCCATAATATATGATATCAATAAGGCATATGAGTGTTTGGGATCTAGCTCGGATCAGTTTTTTTTTTTTGGTAACATTCTTATAATACCAACTTGTAAGACCCGATCCTGAGGTTTTAAAACCATCCAAGACCGGCAGCTTTACACTTAGATCATTACTTCATTTTTTATATCATTTCCAGTCTAATGTATTGTACTTAGTCGTTTTTCATTGTCAAAGTATACTTGATCAATTCCAACAACATGTACATCAATGGATAAATCGATTTGTATTAATAAACATAAATGAGATTCATCACACAAAAGAAATCAGTTTACTCTAAATGCTATTATAAGTTTACTTCTAATACGATCTACCCAAACACCACACAACTTCACGCTGGTTGAGTCTTCATTGTTCCTTGACTTGATCAAGATCAACCTCAGTCCCTAAAATCACATATCATCAAGTATTAGAACATGAACCGATATTGTATCATTGATCCTAGCAAAGCATGGTTCGGTCCCTATGTTTAAATACATAAACCTCTAGCGAATATTATGTATATTGATCAGCCATATCTTGGAAACCATTCCAAGAACAATCACAACACACATAAACCCCAAACCGACCCGCCTATGAACCATAACGATCACACGGACATGCACATGGTCCGGTTGGTTCCCTTGTTCGATGTATCAGCAGAACGGGAAGTGGATGATCCGGAAAGAATGGTTAGTGCCTTACAGCTAAACTGATTAAATGATAAGGGGGAACCATTAGGTTTAAAAGCAGCAAACAAGGCGGACCTACTCACTAGACTTCGGATAGCCCAAGGTCTGGACGAAAATCTGAACAAGGTCGCCCTAAACGACAGGACGGAGTACCAAACCCCAAGCGATGGTACCATCTTGGTCAATGGACGGGTGAGCGTAACAAATGATAAAATTCTTAAGGAGGAGATTATGAGAGAAGCTCATAAATCTAGATTCGCAGTGCATCGTGGTGCTACCAAGATGTACCATGATCATAAGAGGTATTATCATTGGATACGTATAAAGACTGATGTGGCCAAATGGGTGGCTAAGTGTCCAACTTATCAACTCATTAAAGCCGAACATCAGGTTCTGCGTGGGTTGCTACAAAGTGTACCAATTCCAGAATGGAAGTGGGACCACATCACAATGGACTTTGTGACTGGATTTCCCACAACCAGAAACATGAAAGATGCCGTTTGGGTAGTTGTCGATCGATTGACCAAATCAGAAAACTTCCTAGCCATCAAGAAGTTTGATGGTGTGGACCAGATCATTCGTAAGTACATAGATGAGATTGTGCGTTTACATGGGGTTCTGGCCAGTATCGTTTCAGATAGGGACTCAAGATTTACTTCTTATTTCTGGAAAGATTTTCAAAAAGCCTTAGGAACGAGAGTAATTATGAGCACATCCTATCATCCACAATCGTATGGACAGCCAGAACGTACCATCCAAACACTGGAACAAATGTTGTGAGCATGTTTCTTGGAATGGGGTGATTCATGGGAAAGACATTTACCTTTCGTGGAGTTTTCTTACAACAATAGTTTCCATTCAAGCATAAGCAAGTCGCCATATGAAGCCTTCTATACCCGACCATGTCGGACACCTCTATCCTGGACCCAAGTGGCGGAGCGCAGCATATTGGGACCTGATATCGTGGAAGAAACCTCGCAAAATATAAAGTTTGTTCGGGAAAAGATGAAGGAGGCACAAGATCGACATAAGAACTACGTGGATCAAAGAAGAAAATATTTGAATTTCGAAGTCGGTGACTTGGTGTATCTTAAAGGATAACCTTCAAAGGGAGGATAAGAGTTTCCGGAAGAAGGAAATTAGATCCAAGGTACCTAGGTCCATTTAGAGTTATAGAAAGAGTGGGTAAGGTGGCATATAAGCTGGAGTTGCCATCCGAAATTGAAGCATTCCACAGCGTGTTCCATGTTTCTCAGCTCCGAAAATGCCTAACGGACCAAGACAGAGTTGTACTAGAAATTATTACTGATCTTGGTAAGAACTTAACCTTAGAAGTAAGGCCGGTTCAAATTATAGACAGGATGGAAAAAGAAACAAGAAAGAAAATAACTCAGATGGTCAAAGAGATATGGGATTGTAATGGAAGAGAGGAAACAACTAGGGAAACTGGAGCCAGAATGAGGGCCGACTTTCCCAAGTGGTTTGATCAGTTTCTGGACAAGGAAACACTTGGTTAGGATTCGAGGACGAATCCATTTCAAGTGGGGAAACTTGTCACATCCCCAAACCTGAATAAGGTCATCGGGGCAGGCCATGGTTCGAGGAAACAAACTAGTCAGGTCGTTTTACCACAAGACAAGCGTTCAATGGTCTGGGAGGAAGGTTAAGTACAGAAGGAGACTAAGATTCAACCAAATAAAGAAGGCTGCAAGGTTGGACGAGTAATACGACAGCACAGTATTGAGTACAAGGAGATGGATCATCTGGACGAAGCTGGACTTAGATCCGGCTAGCTTACACTGAGTATGGTCATCTCCCTGAGCTAGACCACTAGCTCACTCAGATGGACCAGCTAGGGATCAGTTCATTTCAGCTGGACGGAGTGTTAAGGTCTTGGGCAGTTGGACCATTACGGGCCATGGTTAGGTCAGCCGGTTGGATATTGTGGTCCAGCCTCTAGGCCAATGGCATGGTCAATCCATGGACTCAACTCAAGGTCTTTGGGAAGGGTTCAGGCCCATATAGGATCCGCTGGGGGACAGTTATAGGCGAATGGATGCAAGTGGGGACAGTTATGGCCGAATGGATGCGATGAGACCAAAAGGTGCCCACTCGCCCATCAATTGGCAACCCCTCGGCCAAGGCCGTTACCCACACCTTCTTATATAGATAGAGGACCCTGGGAACGAAAATAATCATCACTTTCCATAAGAATCACATAGAGAAAGAAAGAAAGAAAGAAAGAAAGAAAGAAAGAAAGAAAGAAAGAAAGAAAGAAAGAAAGAAAGAAAGAAAGAAAGAAAGAAAGAAAGAAAGAAAGAAAGAAAGAAAGAAAGAAAGAAAGAAAGAAAGAAAGAAAGAAAGAAAGAAAGAAAGAAAGAAAGAAAGAAAGAAAGAAAGAAAGAAAGAAAGAAAGAAAGAAAGAAAGAAAGAAAGAAAGAAAGAAAGAAAGAAAGAAAGAAAGAAAGAAAGAGAGAGAGAGAGAGAGAGAGAAATCGGCCAAACAAGGTTGATATTGTGGTGAGTGAAGGCCGACCAGAATGGGTCACAAAGGCAAAGAGAAAGAGTTGGAGAAGATCTCCGAAACTCCATAACGTGCAAGGAAGGTTAGTGACATAATCATTGGTTCATAGTCAAGACAAATCGGATGATCCGATGTTGTCTAAGGCCATGTGCGGTTTAATTATGTCCCATTCTCTCTACTTCTAAGATTACTACTTCTTCTTCATCTACTCTCTGTTTCAGGTTGAATATAAAAGGACGGGTGTCAGATATTGACTTGGTTAAGCCAAAGTCATGCACGTGTTCAAGCATACTCGTAAACCAAGGCCATGGGCTGGATTTTCTATGCGGTTTTAAGAGAAGAATTCTTGCGGTTACTTTTGTCAGTGGGGATGGTTGTGTAACATCCCGAGTTGTGATATGTGAAAAGGTTTAAGAGAATTGATTTGGATGTCACCAAAGTTGACTTACCTTTGCCGTCACACATCCATTTAGAACTCCAGGGTTAAGCGTGCTTATGCTGGAGTAGTGAAATGATGGGTGACCTATAAGGAAGTGATTCGGGATACCGTGTAAGTGAGACAAAAACACGGGGAAAGGTCGGGTGGTGATTGCAGGGTCAGTAAACAATGATTTCGAGCCTTGAAAAAAAATAACGCACCGACCGTTGGAACGGGATAGGGCCCACGGGCCGAGAGAGCGGGCGTGGGTGGCCCATTAGCTGTGGACGGTCGAGGCGTTACAAGTGGTATCAGAGCTGGTTAGCCATCTCGGTTCTGACCCGAGAGGCGTCTTGAGACCTGTCGTGGGGCGCAACGAGGACGTTGTGTTCTTTGAGAGGGGTGAATTGTAACATCCCGAGTTGTGATATGTGAAAAGGCTTAAGAGAATTGATTTGGCTACCTATGTCACCAAAGTTGACTTACCTTTTCCGTCACACATCCGTTTAGAACTCCAGGGTTAAGCGTGCTTATGCTGGAGTAGTGAAATGATGGGTGACCTATCGGGAAGTGATTCGCGATACCGTGTAAGTGAGGCCAAAACACGAAGAAAGGTCGGGTGGTGATTGCAAGTTCAGTAAACAATGATTTTGAGCCTTAGAAAAAAAATAACGCACCGACTGTTGGAACGGGATGGGGCCCACGGGCCGAGAGAGCGGGCGTGGGTGGCCCATTAGTTGTGGACGGTCGGGGTGTTACAGGTTGGTTGTATGACTAAGTGCCACAGGGAGTCAGTTATGCAGGGAAAGAGTTGAGGATCAAACAAGGGAACCAACCGGACCATGTGCATGGCCGTGCGATCGTTACGTTTCATACATGGGTCAGCTGGGGTTTATGTGTGTTTCGGTTGTTCTTCGAATGGTTTTCAAGATATGGCCAATAAATATACTTAATATTTGCTATAGGTTTATGTATTTAAACATAGGGACCGAACCATGCTTTGCTAGGATCAATGATAGGATATCGGTTCATGTTCTAATACTTGATGATATGTGATTTCAGGGACTGAGGTTGATCGTGATCAAGCCAAGGAACCATGAAGACTCAAACAGCGTGAATTTTTGTGGTGTTTGGGTATATCATATTAGGGGTAAATTTATAATATCATATAGAGCAAACTGATTTCTTTTGTGTAATGAATCTCATTTCGTTTATTAATAAAAACCGATTTACCAATGATGTACATGTTGTTGGAATTGATCAGGTACACTTTGAAAATGAAAAACGACTAAGTACAATACATAAGAATGGAAATGAATCAAAAAATTAATGATCTAAGTGTAAAGCCGCGGGTCTTGGATGGTTTTTAAAACCTCAGGATCAGGTCTTACAAGTTGGTACTCTGAGAATGTTACAAAAAAAAACTGATCTGAGCCCGAACGAGATCCCAAACACTCATATGCCTTATTGACATCTTATATTATGGGTAATTCCTTAGAAATATTACGATAATCATATCCAGTATGTACGGGTGGGATTCATGGGTGGTCATGTGATGTTATATGTAGGTTTTGAGTATATTTAGATGTGTCCTAAGTGTATGGACGATTGCATATGGTTCCTATGTCAAGTTTTGTGATAGTTGGGTCCAAGTTTTGCATCCCTAGACTTAATACGTACACATCCAAACCGCAACCTAGACCATGGGTTGGTTATGCGGACAGTCCGGATCGTTCCAGAGAATGGGCGGTTGGGCTGAACGGTTGGAATTACCCAAATGGCAAGAGTTGCCAAGAGTCGTGAGTTGCCAAAGGTTTTGAGTTACCAAAGTATTCAAGTAACCAAAAGTTACAAGATGCCAAGGGTTGCAAGTACCAAAGGGTACGAGGAACAAAGAGTGCGAATGGTTCGGTCTGAAAGGGTACGAATGGTTTGGTACCGAAAGGCTATGAATGGATCATAACCGAAAAGGTGTGATTCTTCAAGGAAGGCCGTGTATGATCTGATCATGGTTGATAATGGACGACCTGATCCTTAGATGATGGATCAAGATGTCGGATGTAACATGTTTAATGAATGCATCAGTTGGTATTGAACAAGTCAGATCGGTTGTCTTGGATATAGTCGATGGCCGGTCAGACAATATGAAGAGCCATAAGTTCTAAGTCATATGAGGTTGGTTGGTTGATTGACATAGGATATAATGGGCATTTTTAGTCCATGGAATGGACGAAAGGTTATAGGATGGTGTATGTGCCGTGAAAGCCCAAATGCATATCCTTAACCAATGAAGACTTCTCAAAGGTCACTGAGTCAGTGGGGATGGTTGGTCGAATGACTAAGTACCTAAGGGAGTTTTGTAATGCAGGTACAAGGATAAGGACCTTAAGTAAGATCATTGAGTGATCGTGGTATAGTAGACAAGTATGTGTATTTCAGATCAGTAGAAGACCGATGAGCTACTAAGCTCCGTGGATGTGGCAAATGTATGACTTACCAAATACTTGTATAGATTAGTATCTTGTTTGGATGCTGGTAGAATGGCTTAGGGGAATGGAACCTTGGATTAATATGACTTGAACCATTTCAAGGATTGTTCTATAAGCTGAATGGTAGTACGGGAACTGACCAGGGCACAGACAATTGGACCGGACAAGTTATAGACTGGATATAGATCAATGGTCAATAGATAATAATCATCTGCATGTAAGTTGAAAGGATCTAAGCTACTGAATGACGAATGTGGTCTTTAGCTAAGGTCTAAGATAGCCCATGGGCAAAAAATTTAGAGGTTTGGTCAGTGTATGGACCGAGCGACGTAGCGCATCAATCGCGGCCTAGATGACCGGATCGGGGTGTTATAAGTTTAGGTTCATTCAAGTTTTTTTTTTAGTTTTCGGTTGAGGTTCTGTTCTTAACAAACTTTGTTTTGGGTCATGTTGTAACCATTGTCTGAAATCATCAAAAATCTAGAAAATAATAATGAAAGTTTAACTATAATTAAAAAGTATCTGAATTATTCAAAAGAAAATCATGTAAAAGATTAACTAAACTATTTAAACTAGCGAAAATTATTCATAATAATTAAAAACATGGTAGAAAATTACAAAATCATCAAAATTATTATGTAATATGTAGATTACCTTAAGTTATATCAAATAATTAATAATTTAATTAAATTTGGATATTTTTGGATAATAATTTGAATTTTTGTTTAGTTCGAATTATAATTGATATCTAAAGTTCCTAGCTCTTAGGCTCCATTCAGGTTTTTTTTTTTTATAAATGGTTCATATTGGACTCGGTTTGGAATCAAGTTTAGTTAAAATCTCAGGTCCAAAGGACTCGGTTTGGAATCAAAGGTTTGCACCAAAATAAAGTTGATAAAAAGAAAAGTTCAACGATACATGAACTTGGTGCTTGCGCATATAAAGCCTAAAACTAAAACCTTAATCCTAAAACAGTGTGGTTTAATCCTAATTATATTCATAATTGTTTAAGATAATCAAGTCGACTCCTAATAAGTTTAGAAAGCCCAATACCTAATCCTACTTGGTTTATAAATCACCAAGCCTAATCCTAGTAGGTTAACACTTATTGAAAATCCCATAACAATACGCATAACGATATACACATAACAAAATCCGACCAAAGGAAACCCAAGGTGGTCGATCCTTGGTCTTAATGGGCTAATAAGACTCCTCTTCAGCCAACAACTTCCTAGGCTCGTCCATGGCTTGAACTAAGTGTTTATTATCTTCATGATGGTCTTTGGCACGTGCACATGTTGTTGTTACAGCCAAAGAAACAAGTGGATCGAGATTATTCTTCTTTTGGGACAAAAAGTCTTGTTTCGCCCATCTCCAATTATGGCCCGATCCAGCACCCTCCTGACTTGATTGGTTTGTTCCTTAGGACCCTTTGGATGAGCAAACTGGTGTCCATAGCTCAGACTGAGCTAAGGTACGCTGCTCCTCATCTTGTCTCTGTTTCGCATCCAGTTCATTTTCACCTTTATCGCCATGCTTAGGTTTGCCCAGCTCACTCTTCCATGGTTCAATCAGCTCGTCCTTCACAAACCCGTCCAGATGGTTGCATCTTTCTTGTTTAAGTTTTTTTCAAGCCGTATCAAGTTTTCTTCCTCTCTCTCTCTCCTGTTCTAGAACCTCATAAATCATACCAAGAACGCTTTGAAACTGCTCATTTATCCAAGCATTGATAAGTAGCTTAGTTAATCCTTTAACTAGTCTCCATGCTTTGAATCTGAGACCGATCATACTGATCAGGGTCGCATCACATAGTATTGAGGAGAAGGTCATCTTCATCACCTATTATTCACCAATGTTCCCTTTAAATGATCTAGCGAGAGACAGTCTATTCAGAACCGTAACAGTATGTCAAGAACCTGATTGAAACACTAAACAGTAAGCCGAATCACAAAACACAAACAGATGAAAAAAGAATAATTACTCCATGTAATAATATATATCATCTTACATACTACAATTTAGAGATTATTCAAGTGACTGCTAATTTGACCATTCATGTGGCTGATAACTAATGATAGTGTGATGTAGGAGAAGTGGAGTGGCATTACACTGATGGATTAATGGAACCAAGAAATTGGTTGTGTAACTCTCCTTACTTGGCCAGAATTTTTTTTTTAGAAGTTGATTTTTTTAATCAAGAATGGACTTAATCAATTGAACCTGAGTTTTTAACTGAACTTGATTTTTGTGGAATCTCCAAGCTTTGGCTCGCTCTATGCATGCTGGAAGCTCGACATCTATTCCTGATAATCCGATCATTCCTTCTGCATTGATGAATCCTGATAGTGTTCAGTCTCCCTTGTTTCTCCATAGTGCCGATCATCACGGGATGTTAATCGTCTCCGTTCAGCTTGATGGATCAAACTATGGACAATGGAGCTCTGCGATGAACTATTCTTTGGATGCAAAGAAAAAAATTGCATTCGTTAATGATTCTCTTCCTTGTATTGAAGCAGGTAAACCCCTCTTTCGGATCTGGTCCCGCTGTAACAGTATGGCAAAGCCATGGATATTGAACATGGTTTCTAAGCAGATCTATGGTAGTATTCTCTCCTTTGATGATGCTTCATAGACTTGGAAAGATCTTCATAACCGTTTCCATAAGACAAACTTGCCTAGAACTTTTCAGCTTGTTCAACAGATCCAAAATTTGCGTCAGGGTTCAATAGATTTGACTCTCTATTATACAGCTCTTAAAACTCTCTGAGATAATTTGTATATCCCAGAGGTATCTAATCCATGTGCTTGTTGTAATCTCTCTAATTGTGCTGATCAACGTCAGACTTAAGCTAAGATTGATAGAGCCATGATGATAAAGTTTCTTGCTGGTTTGAATGAGATATACTCTGACATTTGTGGCCAGATTATCATGAAGAAACCTCTTCCAAAATTAGCAGAGATTTGCAACATCCTAGATCAAGATGACAGTCAACGTTTTTTACTACAAATGTTATTCCTACTGCTTACAACATCAGTTCAACTTCTTCTTCACAAATAACTTCATCTAATATGTCGAATGCGTCTCAATCTTGACAGTTGAATGCCTTCCATAAGAAAGATAATCTTCCTATATGCTCTCATTGTGGTAATGCAGGACATATAGTTGACAGATGTTACAAACTCCATGGTTATCCCATTGGATGGAAGAAAGGGAAACCATTCGTTGGTAAACTTAGTCTTCTACTTCGGCAGTTGCGACTCATGTTTATGCATCTGACAAGTTAGCTCTTGCTGATATTGATTCTCTTTTTGGTAACGTGTCTAAAGATAAGACACATAATTTTATTGCATTCTTCAGCTCTCATTTATAGACTCCAAGCTCAGTCTCAGGTCTCCATAACATCTCCTCTGCATCTTCAAGTCAAAGCCCTAATCCCTCTAGTATTTCTTTTTCACCATCTACATTCAGTTTCATTGGAATTCTTAATGGTTTTGAATGTGTGGCAAATGTGAAAACATGGACTATTGACTCTGGTGCTACCCATCATGTTTCTTATGATACATTTTGTTCTTTGATCTTAATTATTCTGTTAAACATCAAGTGAATCTCCCTACTGGATCAATTGTTACTGTTGGAGGTGTTGGCACTGTTGTTTTAGTACTAATATTGATATGAAGAATGCCATGTTCATTCCCGAATGTCATTTGAATCTTCTTAGTATCAGTTCTTTGACTACAAATATTGTTTCACATATCATGTTTGATCATGTATGTTGTCTAATATAGGATCTCACCAAGGGATCGATGATTGGAAGAGGTAGAAGGATAGCAAAATATTTATGTTCTGGATGGAGAAGATCTTGTTGATAAAGAAGAAGTTTTATCTCATACTACCAATATTGTTTCACGCGTCATGTTTGATCCTGAATGTTATCTAATATAGGATCTCACCAAGGGATCGATGATTGGAAGAGGTAGAAGGATAGAAAAATCTTTATGTTCTGGATGGAGAAGATCTTGTTGATAAAGAAGAAGTTTTATCTCATACTATAGTTACAAACTTTGTAATAGATGCCTTTGTTTAGCATCCAAGATTTGGGCACACTTCGTTTACTCGTATAGACTCTATCAGTGATGTACTTGGGATTTCAAACCAAAAGAATAAGGGTTTAGTACATTTTTTATATTTGCCAACGAGCTAAACAGAAGAAACATCTTTTCCCTCTTCGCTGTAATATGAGTTTGGAACCTTTTGCTCTTTTTCACATAGACATATGGGGTCCTTAAGTATCATTTCTTATCATTGTTGCCCGAAACACCGGAGCATAAATCAGTCGTGGTACGAAAGCATCAACATATTTTAAATGTTGCATGAGCTATCCTATTCCAGTCTCAGGTTTCTGTATATTTGTGGGGTGACTGCATTCTCACCGTGTTTTCTTAATAAACAAACTCTGACTTCTCTGTTATGAATCAGTCTCCTTTTGAAGTTCTCACAAAAACTCAACCTGAGTACACTCATTTGAAGACATTTGGATGCTTATGTTATTCTAGTACGTACATTGCTTTGGAGAGACACAAGTTTCAGAAAAGAGCTCGTGCATGTGTATTTATTGGATACCCTTTTGGTTATAAAGGTCATAAGTTGATGGATCAAATTAATACATTCTTCGTATCTTATAATCTGGTATTTTATGAGGAGATATTTACCTTTATAAGACTAGCATTCTTGATACTGTGATGAATTTCTTTCCTCACATTAGTGATACTTCCGTTGATGTTTCTCAACCTACTGAGCCAGTTTCCTCATCTTATGAGCCAGTTACTCATGTTGTCCTACCAGCTATACGTTTTATCTCTAAACCAATGTCTCACCTCCAAGACTTTCACTGCAATTTTGTCAATGACAACACAAAACATCTCATTTCTAATTTCTCTCTTATTCTGCTTTGTCTGATACATACATGATCTTCATCAATGCAGTAAATAAGATCCATGAACGTGCTACCTATCTCCAAGTTCGTAAGCTGAAAGAATGGTGTGATGTTATGGGAATTGAGATCAAGGCTCTTGAAGAAAATAATACTTGGATTATTTGTTCCTTGCCGCATGGAAAACATGATGTGAGATGTAAGTGGGTCTACAAGGTTAAATTGAATGCAAATGGTAGTTTGGAACACTACAAAGCAAGATTTGTGGCTAAGGGATACACACAAAATGAGGGTCTTTATTATACTCACCAAAAGTTCTAAGTTGAAGAAATCGCTTTATGGATTAATGCAGGCTTCACGTCAATAGTTTCTCAAATTCTCAGCTTCTCTTCTTCAATTAAGATTTAAGACATCTTCAGGTGATTATACTCTCTTTACTAAATATTAAGGTGATGTGTACATATCAGTTCTTGTCTATGTATATGATATTATCATTGCAAGCAGTTGTTATAAAGCCATTGAGCTTCTTAAGTTTGCTTTACAATGTTCATTCATGTTACGTGATTTGGGTACTCTACGATGTTTTATTGGTATAGATATTGCCCATTCAACTGCTGGTATCACTTGTGTCAACGCAAGTATGCCTTGGACTTATTAACTGATACAAGCCATCTTGGTTGAAAGACATCATCCATTCCTATGAACCCGAGCATCAAACTTTCTAAAGATGATGGTTATTTACTTCATGATGCTGAACCTTATCGACACCATGTAGGGAGACTACTATATCTCACATTTACGCAGCATGACATAACTTTTGCATCCATAAGTTGTGTCAGTTTAAAGCTTCTCTACGGACTCGTCATATACAGACTGCATACAAGGTGCTTCATTACCTCAAAGGCACGGTTGGCCAGTGTTTATTCTACTCAGCTGTTTCCAATTTGAAACTATTTGCATTTGCAAATGCCGACTGAAGATATGTCCTGACACAAGAAGAAGTGTCTCTAGTTTATGTATGTTTGTTGGTATTGCTCTTATTTCTTGGAAATCAAACAAACATGACACAATTTCTAGTTTTTCTACGGAGTCCGAGTATCATGCAATGTCTGATGCTGTTAAAGAAATGATTTGGTTGCGGTTTCTTCTTCAATGTCTGTAGATAGACACTTCAGAAGCTGCCTCATTATACTGTGATAACACTGCATCATTGCATATCGCTAATAACACAGTTTTCCACGAGCACACGAAACACAATGAGCGTGATTGTCACATTGTTAGAGAAAAGGTGCAGCTTGGTTAGTTCAAGACTCTTCATTTTCGGTCTCACAACCAGCTCGCGGATATACTAATCAAACCATTATATCCTACTCCTTTTAGACATCTACTACGCAATATAGAGATCATCAATATATATAGATGATTTGTAAATACAGAATCCGGTTTGTTCCATTTAGATAATTACTGAAGTGTATATAGTCACACTTTATTCATTTAATGAAGGCTAACATAAAAGTTTCCTTTCATCGTCTTCCTCTCTCTCTCTCTCTCTCTCTCTCTCTCTCTCTCTCTCTCTCTCTCTCTCTCTCTCTCTCTCTCTCTCTCTCTCTCTCTCTCTCTCTCTCTCTCTCTATTTCTCTCACCATTGTTGAGCTCGATAGTATATTTTTGTTCATACTATGAAACACTAATAGAATGATTCATAGACAATTCTTTACACTACAAGAAAACTCGTCCATTACTAGGACGGGTTTTCCTCGTTATTTCCTAATAAATGGCCATTTACTAGGAAATAACGAGGAAACGCGTTTCCTCGAAACACGTTCATCGTAAAGCCTTTTTCCTCGTAAGGTCCTAAAGAATTTACGAGGAAACGTTTCCTCGTAAAGGCGTGGTTAGCTTTTCCTCGTAAGGTCCTCGTAGGCTTTCCTCGTAAGCTCGTAGTAAGCTTTTCCTCGTAAGATCGTAGTAATAAATTACGAGGAACTTACTAGAACCAGTTACGAGGACATTACTTGGAAACTTTTACGAGGATTTTGCTTCGAAATGTTTTTTCCCTATTAAAAAAAAATTAATTATAAATATAATTATTTTATTTTTAAAAATAAAAAAAAATCAAATTATAAATAAAAAATAAAAACAAAATATTTTATAAATAACTAAATAATATACAAAAAGTTTTAAAATTCATAATATACAATTAAAAATAAAAAAAATATGGATGCTGGTCGTGAAATTGCTGAACGAACTCGTCGTCCTGGCTCGGCAAATCCTCTCCATAGTTGGTTGCCGGCTGTGACTATGATGGTGGATGCTGTTGGGTTGGAATCTCTCCGCGTTCCCGTCTCTGACGCAACATCTCCTCCAAATGCGGGTTTCCAACCGCCATAATGTCGAGGACATCGGTGAGAGAAGTCACATGCTCTGTGAGCGAAGACAACTGCGAGCGTAGCTGAGCATTGACATCGTGCTGCTCCTGATGATAAGATGATGTCGCTGCAGGGACATCGTTAACCGAGCCAATCCCGATGATACGCCCCTTTTTTCCTAGGGGCGACCTGTAAATAAAAATATTAATAACATTAAGAAAAAAATTTAAAAAATAGTAAAAATTAATAGTAAAACATATTATTTACCTCCTCGTAAATCTTATCCACTTCAACAGTGGATAATATGACTGGAGTCCCAGTCTGCTGAGTCAGCTGGGTCTGGCGTTCGTCAACTCGGGCAACAACCTCGTTGTTGATCCGCTCGGAAGCAGGATCTACAAACTGCCCAGCCTTGTTCCGGTGGGTCCTCTCGTAAAGGTCTTTCAGAGATGGAAGAACTCCTGTCTCCTTAGCCTAAAATTAATTTATAAAATTAAATATTAATTTGGAATATCAAATAAAATTAAAATTAAATAGTTATTAAAAATCATCTTACCATGTCTAGACGAACTCCCCCGTGAGGTTTTCGACCCGTGGTGTGAAGCACCTTCGTGTTGCCATGCTCGTCTCTGGTCATGCGGTTCCCGGAGTTTGTGTTGGAGGTTCTGACCGAGTCCGGCAACCCCCAATAGCTGATGAGGCCATCCCACACCGTGGTTGTGAGGCAATCGGGTTTCCCGGCCTCGTAACCATCCACCTGATTTAAAAAAAAATTAGAATTAAAGTCAATATATAATATTTTTAAAACTATATATATTATAATTTATAAATCTATACCTGATAGTCGCCCTTCCAGTTGTAGACCATGTCGAGCAATCGTGCTCTTGCCTTGGCCTCAAACTCCTTCTTCACCCGCTGGTAAATCCCAATAGACCAACGATACTTTTGCTGTTACCAGAAAAAATAAAAGACGGATTAGTTCAATAATATTAATAATTTCAAATAATTAAAAATAAATTAACGAATTAAACTTACAGCGAACGATTTGAACCACGTCTTTTTTGTGTGGCTCGCCGTCATCTTCCAGTTTGGAGCTGGATCGGGAAAGTATCCCTTAATACAGTCTGTGACGCTAGATCCGACACAATTGTCAAGACCAAACCTGGAAAGACACAAAATAAATCATTAATTAGATTAATTTCTAAATATTTTGTTAATTAAGAAATAAATTAAAAAAACTTTTTAAAAATTAAAACATACCATAATACGTTTTGGCCGTCCCGTCGGATATGATCTAACTCTGCCAGCCCTTCTCTGCCTGGAAGGGCCAAAATATCCTCCACCGTGTACACTGCAAAGGGTGCGTTCGGCGGCACCTGCAAATCGGGATGAACCCCGACCGGTGGAGGAGGAGGAGGAGGAGGTGGTTGTCGGGACGCCGTAGAAGCTCCCTGAGTCTCGGGAATCGAAGATGAACCGGGAGCTGACGAAGATGAACCCGAAGCATCCTGACGCCCAAACATATCTCCGTAGTGACTCCCTTCGAGAGAGGACGTCCTCTTACCAGCAGCCTTAGCAACCTCGCTCTGTCTAGGCATCTATATTTAAAAAAAAAATCAAAACATTAATTCCCCGTATAATTTAAAAAAGCACTAAATAAAAGTAAACCAACCTAATCTAAATTACCTAAACTAACCACCTAATCTAAATTCCCTAAACTAACCACCTAATCTAAATTCCCTAATCTAATCACCTAACTACGAATTAGAGAGAACCTTTAGAGGATTTAGAGAGAAGGTTACTAGCAAACAAACATGACACGAATTAGAGAGAACCTCTAGTTTATGTATGTTTGTTGGTATTGCTCTTATTTCTTTGAAATCAAACAAACATGACACAATTTCTAGTTTTTCTACGGAGTCCGAGTATCATGCAATGTCTGATGCTGTTAAAGAAATGATTTGGTTGCGGTTTCTTCTTCAATGTCTGTAGATAGACACTTCAGAAGCTGCCTCATTATACTGTGATAACACTGCATCATTGCATATCGCTAATAACACAGTTTTCCACGAGCACACGAAACACAATGAGCGTGATTGTCACATTGTTAGAGAAAAGGTGCAGCTTGGTTAGTTCAAGACTCTTCATTTTCGGTCTCACAACAAGCTCGCGGATATACTAATCAAACCATTATATCCTACTCCTTTTAGACATCTACTACGCAATATAGAGATCATCAATATCTATAGATGATTTGTAAATACAGAATCCGGTTTGTTCCAGTTAGATAATTACTGAAGTGTATATAGTCACACTTTATTCATTTAATGAAGGCTAACATAAAAGTTTCCTTTCATCGTCTTCCTCTCTCTCTCTCTCTCTCTCTCTCACCATTGTTGAGCTCGATAGTATATTTTTGTTCATACTATGAAACACTAATAGAATGATTCATAGACAATTCTTTAATTAGAAATTCCGTTTTAAACGTTGTTGACAACAAAGAAAAAGTTTAGATTCATAAAACTGGGTGAATGAAAGTTCACTCTCTAGAGATTTTATAAACTACAAGGTATGAATTCTAAAGAATTAACGACTAAGAGAAATTATGCAGGATCAAATAAAATCATTGATAAAATCAGGAAAAAAAAGCTTGTTTGATGGCTTGAAAAAGATCAGGTTGTGTGACTTGATGACTTTAGCTTTTATGATGATCTTTTTGATGCCTCAGGATGTATTGCGATGTCTGTAAGGATACTAGATGATCTGGATTGTCGATGCAAAACGTGCTTCGTGCTAGTGAGGAAGCTTCGATTAAACTGAATTGTCAATTGTCAATTGTCAATCAAGTTATAACAGATACAGTTTACTCGAGTTAAAAACAATATAGTTCTAATATTAAACTTAGAATATTGGACTAGAGGTTATGTATAATGTGTACATGTGAATTCCTCACGTCACTTTGATATTTAACTCGAAAATACAAATGACAATCGCTATACCATACTTGTAATTTTAGTAAAGTAAAAATGCTTGCCGGAAAAAGAAAATATTTATACACAATTTCAAAATAAACCAAGAAAAGAGCAAGTGTTTTACTAATGTGTTACTTCAATAGATAAATATAAAAAAACGCCGAGCATTTAAACCTCTTCGCAGTAACATTTTCCTAAGGAGGCAAGTGCAATCTTAAAAATGCCATTTTTTACATGAAATCATCATCGTCCATAGCGCCATAAGGACCAGAAACAAGATCATCGTCAGGCTTATCCACATGCAGTTGCTTCTTCTTACCTAAGAAACATAGTTAAACCAAAAAAAAAAAATCATCATGAATCTGACAAATCCAGAAACAGTGAGAACAGCTTACTCACAAGTCTAATAAGTCAAAAAGTTAAAAACACCTGTCTTCTTTTTGCCAGCAGCAGCTTCTTTCTCTGCCTTGAGCTTTTCGTTTGCTATTGCGGTAATGGAGGAAGCAACATCTTTAACATCAGCTGCTTTCATATTGGCCACAGAAAGTCTCATCACTGCTTTGAGTAGCCCAATATAGTGAAAGCTTTTCTGCAAAACAATAAACATAATTCGATGCAAACGAATTGGTTAATTAATCACAAGTGATACTTAGCCTAGACAAGGAAGGAATATATAGAGTCTAATCTATACCTCATAAGGTACAACTTTACGAGAAATTATTTCAGCATATTCCATGAAATCGCTTTCAGACTTGGGAATAAAAATATCGATACTTTTTTCTTCAGTCTTTGCTCCAAAGAGTTCAGCAGTTGCCCGGTAATCAGCTTCCTCCACTAGCCTAAGGATCAGAAGAATAATTTGAAATGAAGAAACCGATGCAGAACGAAAAAGAAGAAGCAAATAGAGGAGTGAATTGTTCCGATATTATACCTCTGCATGCGAAGTTTCTCAGCAATAGGATCTGTAGGTTCTTCTTTTAATGATCCTTCAACAGTTTTAGCCTTCTTCTCCACACCCTTTGCTGCTGCTTTCTTTGGAGCCTTCTCAGTAGCAGGTTTTACTACAGGTGCCTACAAATAAAAAGAAGAAGATTGTTAAGCTGTAATATCAATCAAATTATGCGAACAAACCAATAATGTAAAAGAAAAGTATACAGGAACAGGTTCATCATCATCCTCCTCCCAGGAGTCTTTGATATCATTCTCATCCACATCCTCGTCATCCCAGTTACTTTTGAGTACAGCTTTTGCAGGAAGTGGTTGAAAATCCTCAGCCTCTGAAATCAGAAACAAATATATGTATATATGAGAAGTTAAATATTAAACAATGTTAGAGAACATAACTTAAATATTATACAGAGAGTACTAATCCTATACAAAACCAAAGTAATAAAAACAAATCTTACCCCAATCGTCCATCTTTGTTGCCAATTATCTAGAACCAAAGTATCTGATGTTCTGAACCAAACTAAAAACCTGCACAAGCCGTCACAAAGGCTCTCCAAGTTAACCAGATTAATGATAGATTACACAAACTTTCTTTTAGGATAAATCAACAAACCCAATTTAACAATGAAACAGCTACTAATTAAGCTATAGAAACCGTATATCTACGATGAGTTCACACGATCCCGAATAACATTGGCATGCCCAGCACGGACACAAATCGTTGGAGATTAATCCAAGTGAGAAGGAGACGGACAGAGCGGAAGAGAAATTACCTGAATCTATAGACAAGAGGGAAGAGAAGAAGATAAACAGTTGGACTCGTCGGTGAAATTTTAAGGAAAAAAGACAGAAACGACAGCGATGTCTTTGGTGGATTTAGGGTTCTCTCTCTCGAGTTTCCAGAACATACATGCTCTTTTTTTTTTGTCAAAACATACATGCTCATTTAAAATTTTAAGAAATTTAATTTTCTTTATTTTAGTTACCAAAAAAAACCGAAATGTAATTCTAAGAAGAGCTAAGTGTGGAATCACATTAGCCTAGTGATTAAAGTTTAAACGCTTCACATCTAGATTTGAGATTCGTTTCTTAGTCTACGCATTTTCTTGTAAATTATAGAATACAAGCTTTTCGAGGTTTCAGTGTATTGATCGTCTACTGTGTTTATCTAGAGTTATCATTCCAAACACATCTGCATCCACTCAAAATCCGTGTAAAGGTATAAAAACTATCCACAATGCATATATTATGCTACTGGTGTGTTATAGTCAACTTAACCTCTAGCTTATTTACCGACAAGCATGCTTGGCACTCTCTTTCTGCATATATATATTTTTCTTTCTGTATATTTAATTAGTTCTAATGGGTCTCTATCTATCCCTTTGAATAATTTATCATGTCTTGCTTTCCGGATATTCCATAGAAAAAATTACACTAAAAGTCAGTTTTAAGTTTCTTATTACAATATAGGTCACTTTATACTCCTAACACAATTTTTTTCTAACAAAACCCACGTGAACTAACTAATCTAGTTT
>CAJHQQ010004210.1:0-31314 GCA_905132885.1 Moricandia moricandioides
CTAAGTACTACAACTAAACCTCTTATTTGAGAGAGTAAAAAATAGCTTATAGGCTTAATTTGAGAGTGCATAATAAAAGCTACATCAAATTTGGTGTCGTTGCCGGGGAGCGAGGATCACCATTAGACTTGATAAAAAGGTTTAGTCTAGGTATTTATCTATATTAGTTTACTTACATAATTTTTCTTTCTTTCTTGTGTTTCAGGTACTACTAGTACCAGGAAGCAATAAGGAGAGGATTTTTTGGGTCTTCAAAAAAGGAACCTGCTGATTCGCGCACGATCCATAAGTCTACGAGGGCAGTCGACACCCGTCAACCAGTGATCGCTAGCAAAGAGAAACGAGCATCGACCGACACCAATACTTCACCGTCGATCGATACGAAAATCATGACATCGATAGACACCCACTCTTCGCCGTCGATCAATACTACTGGCGAGAAGAAAGAGAAGGTCGAAGTACTTATACTGAGAGTTGACAAGAATGGCATCTTACAAGACGGAAAAGGTCATGCGTACAACAGGGCAGGGCAATTGATTCATGCACAGGGGACTGCAATCCCTGATGCTACTGCTGTTACTATGAATTATGGGATTAAACGACAAAAAGCACTTAGAGACTACAACATGCCTAAGGATTCCTACGCCAAAAGGTCTACGATGCGTCGTTCTACACCACAAAGTAATGTCTTTGAGCTGAATCCTGCATATATCTCTCTTGTGGGTCAGCATCCTTTTCATGGTCTTCCTCATGAAAGTCCCAGTAACCACCTTGAATCATTCGATGATTTAGCGTCAACCATTAAGTGCAATGGAGACTCTGAAGATTACTACTTCTGCAAACTATTCCCATACTCTCTTGTTGGAGAAGCAGCAAGTTGGTTCAAGAGGTTGCCACCAAGATCTCTCACTGGAATGACATCACGAACGCCTTCCTCACCAACTTTATCTATGATACTGAAGTAAATATGAAGATCGAGATGGAAGCTATGCTGACATATATGGTAGAGGAAGAAGAAAAATATGGATATGGAGAGCTGAGCAAAGTAGAAGAAGCCGATTTGAGTGATCCGACTTCAGCGTCGATCGAAACTAAGACTTCAATTTCGACCGATGTTAAGACCTCAACATCGATCGACACTAACCCCTGTTGTCGATCGACACCATTCTTGGATCTAGAGGAATTCGTGAAGTAGCTGGATGAAGCACAACCTGAACATTTGGGTCATGAATCGGAGCAGAAGCTTAATGACGGTCACCACAATTCGAGAAGAGATCTGGAAACTTCACCAAAAGCAGGCATCGATCGACACCCACCAGAGAGTATCGATCGACAGCCACCCAACTTCATCAATCAACACCCATTATTGGAAAAACCGCCAAGTTACATGATTGAACCAAGACCGGTTGAGGAGAGAATGCACGTGTCCAGGACCTCACACCTTTCTGTCCCTGAACATCTACGAACACCTATCTGCACAGAAGAAGCTGTTGGTTTTCACAAAAGAGCGAAGATGGTACATGACTCTTTGAAGTTTGTGGTTCCACGTGCTGATTTTGACGTTGAATCTCCTATTCCACTAGATGGAAATGTGCACATTGATCTCTACGTTGAGATATTTGATGATCTTCAGCATATAGTTATTTCTCAGAGAGTATTGAAGTATGAAGGTGACGCTGACCAAGGACCATCGGTCACAGCATCGATCGACACCATCACTGGTGAATCGATCGACGCAGCCATTAGAACATCGATTGACATCAACACTAGAGCATCGATCGACATCAACATTAGAGCATCGATCGACACTTATCACGAATCAGAGCAGAATGAGTTTGAAGTGTTTCATAATCTTTTCGATGGAGGCACCACGAGATCAGACAAGTCTGGGGGAAAGAAGAATAGGAATTGGAAGAATAGAAAAAGGATCAAGGAAGGTCCTAAGTTATCATTGATTCCCTACTTCTCAGATGGTGTTAGGAAGTACAGAGTGCGCAGCAGATGCTTCTCGTAGCCGTTTGTAATGCTTTGAGCACTCCTTATTGCTGAAATGATATACAAAGGAGAAGAGTCAATGGAGGCTTTCACAAAATGTGTGATGAAGCTGAAGATATTGGACACTGGAATTGTTTTGGAGCAAGTTCCCAATCTCATGCGGACTGAATCAGAATTCCGAAACGTCGAGCTTAAGACTATAACGAAGCGCTGAGTGGGAGGTAACCCACTGTTTAGTAAGTTTTTATTTAGGTTTTACTTATACAACTATTTATTTCGAGTTTTATTTTATTTTTATAAACTATTTGAGTCCACCATCGATTGACACCATAGAGGCACCATCGGTCGATGTTGGATCGCGACCATCGAGCGACCACACATGCCTACCATCGATCAACACCCTCTTACAGAGAGAGGTATCGATTTTTCTATTTAAGCTATTTAATTATGATTTAATTTTTCCTAAACAATCCGGGATGGATTACACAGGGGACAGTGTAATTTAAGTTTGGAGGAGGTTCGCCAATGCTATTTATTTGTTTATGAGTTTTATTTTTATATATAAGTTTTTTAAAAAGTTTTATTTAGTCAAGAAGGAGACTATGATCAAGATTTATTATTGACTAACAAGATTTTAGCACCATTCTTAGAAGGTTGTTTGCAGAGATTACTAGAGATACCAAAGTGGATCATCCTGCCACTATATCAGACTTGCTTAGAAAGTTTGAAGGAACCGAAGCTGATTGCCAACACTAATCCTGACATTATTAGCTTGCTTTGGGGCTTGGTATACACTGGATCGGATTCCTTCTGCAGGTCTGGAAGGTAAAAGTATGTGTGCTTCTGATCCCCCCTCTCTCTCCTTCAGATAAAAAGGATCGAACATGATTTGGTGGCTACAACCATTAAAGCTTGATTCATATGATTCTAGAAAGAGATAAATGTCAAAAAGAAGTGAACATGATCTGGTGGTAGAAACCATTAGGGCTTGATTCATTGAAGCCTATCCAAATATCTCAGTCAATTAAAAAAATAAAATGATACCCTCAAAAGAAGGGAGACATTGACTGAGAAGAAGTAAGAAGAGAGAGAGGAAAGGAATCGGAGAAGACTACATGTGTGTTCATATACTTGCAGAGGTAAGAGTCTATATATCCTTTGATCGACACTCCCAAGGTAAAGCCTGCACTTTTATTTTATGTAAAGAAATGAAATCGGTAGAGGGGCGAGTTAGACTAGTATTCGCTAAGTTGTTGGTAGAATGGATTTGATTGTTATACTAGGATAAGGTATATAAAATTTATTTGTGATTGACTTGATAGAATGTGGTTGAAAAAAAGTAGCGTGACAGTTATACTTAGACATTATGTGAGTTTACGCTTTTCAAAACCTCTTTCACATGCTTTGTTTGCTTGAGGACAAGCAAAAGTTTAAGTCTGGGGGAGTTGATAAGGCCTGATATTTACCACTATTTTCCATGATATCAGCCCTATTTAGAGTCTCTTATATGTGTTTGGAGTATGTTTTAGAGTATTTTCAGGTTCAGGTACGTTCTGGAGAACATTGGTGATTATGGAGCTTTTAGAGATGCAGAACTGCGAAGATGCGTCACATGTTTAGAAATGGATGGAGACCTTACCACGGTGAGATTGGGGTGATATTTTGATAGAAGATATATTTGAGTTAGCTTCCCAATTCCACCAGTTTTAGGTCCATCGAACGGTTAGATCTAAAGTTATGTCCGATTTCCTAAAGTGTGGTCTGTCTGCCTCGTGAGAGGAAGCTGTCGAGGGGATGAATGAGTGTCGATCGGCAGCACAGCCTTAACATCAATCAACGGTGATCCCACAAGACAGACCCGACTTTTTCTATGGAAAACTTAAGCCCAGATGTCATGGCAAGTTACCAAAATATCCCTGCACGAGTTTAGACCTAATTTATATAGTTTTCTAAGCCATTGTTGACGGCTAAGCTTTATTCTATCTATTGTTCTAGGGTTAGGATAGAAGGGAGGAACTCCTTCAGAGTCCTCCTGGAACTCCTTTGGTTCTTTATTTGATTTCTCTTCTATATCTATTTTATTCATCTATGATTTCTATGATAAAGATCATGTCTGAGTAAATCTCTTGTTAGGCTTAAGGTTTATTAATGGTATTGATGGATTAGCCAAAAAAATAGAATTGCTAGGGTGATTATTAGATCTATCAATAGAATTGTCTTACTTGCTTGTGTTCTATAGTAGCTAACTAGAAATCTGATCATAGGATAGTTAGGCGCAAGCGAGAGCATGGTCTACTACCAGAATTAATCATGTTGAGCTAGGTTGCTAGAAACAAACGAGAGTTGATTTAGTTAATCTAGTGAACATATCGATTAGGTCTGCTTGACTCGAGAGACCATCGATCGATGCAAGATCATTGCCATCGATCGATGGTCATTCCGTGTCAACAAGCGAAAGCTGAGAGTTTTTCTAACTCGGATCAAGTGTTCCTCCTCTACCTAAAGATATGTTTTCTATCAGTCTTTTAGCGCTTGCAGGGCTTCGGTGCCGAAGTGCCCTTCGTTGGATGTATCAAGGATGGCTTAATAGTGTAGGTTTAGTCCTCTATAGAAAGTGTTGATGAGTTGGGGTTCTAAGAATTCATGGTGTGGACAGGAAAGTTGGTAGCTTTTGAACCTTGTCAAGGAAATTTTAAAAGATTCGCGGCTACCTTGAACGAAAGTGGATATTTCCCTTCTTGCTTCTCAATATCAAAGAAGTGGTTGATGAAGGCGCTTCTAATATCTTCCCTACAAGTCAGGGATCCTGGTGGTATCTGGTTAAGACACCTCCTGGCGTCACCTTCTAGGGAGAAGGGAAAAAGTTTGCAGCCATTGAAATCATCGTTCACCATGTTTTCTAGCATCTCGATGTGATCATTCGGGTGTTCAGTGGGAAAACCATTGAACTGATTTTTGCGCGCCATAACTAGGAAGTCGATATCAAACTCAGAGCTTTCAGCATGGTTATCGTATAATCAAATCGCGGACCTATTGGAATAGGTTCTATTGGGATTTAGGTATTCGAGCATTGACAATTCATTCTTTAGAGGTTTAGTGATTTGATTGGGGATTGCAGCTCCCTGATAATTAATTAGTTGGCTTGCTTCGTTGCTTTTATTGTTTATTGGTTCTATCAAGACTACTTTCTTTTTATCAGAATCAGTAAAGTCATACTTACCTGCTTCCGGATGATCGGTATCGATCGATGGCAACGGAAGAGTGTCGCCCGACAGAAGTGGACTAACGTCAATCGATTCCAGATATGCTCTGTCGATCGATGATTGTTGTCCATAATCCAAATTCTCTCTGTTAACTACCTGTGTCATAAGGTTTAAGGAAATAATAATTTAGCAAACACTAAAGTAAAAATCTGCACAATATTCTAAACAAAATCTAATGGCAATAACAAAGAGTCCCCGGTAACAGCGCCAAATTTGATGTGGGGTTTATTTTTATTTCACTTTCAAATTAACCCAATATTCCCACTTTACTCTCTCAATTAAGAGGTTCAGTGTAGTACTTAGGGATCGAATCCACAAAGTTATAGTATTGCACAATATACTTAATGTTGTCGAATTAAACTAGATGAATTATAACAATGACAATAAAAACGATTTTAATATTGATTTGGTTTGTGAGGATTAAATTAAGAGATTAGACTTAGAGAAAATTCTAAGGTAGATTTAGATAAGGCAGACTAATAGATTGCTAAGGTTTTATTAAGCATCGTTATGAACTCAAACCTTAAAGTTTAGGAGATCGCTCTCGCGCATCTCGACTGAGCACGACAATAAGATGGCATCGATCGATGCTCATTCTAAGCAGTACTAGTTTCGTGGTTTGATGGGTTCTCTAAATTTCTAGTTCAACTCTCTTTTGTTACTAGTTGTTTAGATTGTTTAAGATAAATTCCAGGTTATAACCAGACTCTCGCTTGTGCTATAGAACCATAATTTCTAAGATTGAGGTGATCAAATTCAACTTAACATTAAGAGAAACTTAAAAAAAGAACCAAGAAGATTACCCTAACAATTTCTATAAAATCAACAATACATTACTACCATTGAATAACCCTAAATCTATTAGAGAACTACTCAGACATACCAATAAAGAACATGAATAAATTCTGAATAAATTGCGTAGAATAAGCTGGGTAAAAAGATAAGGAGTTCAAGATCTTTTTTGTAATGATGATCAGATATTTCTCTCCAATAGATGTAGCAATGTGTTCCAACTCTAAACTCTAAAACTCTGGTGTGACTTAGAAGACTACTCTCTCTGGTCTTCTCTTCCCTTTTTACCTTTTGTAATACATAGAGTATAAATATAAAACCTTAAAATCTAGTTCAAAACTCATCCAGGGGTAATCATGTAATCTTTTGGCTGTCTGCGAATTGGTCATCGATCGATGTCAAGTATGAAACATCGATCGACCATGGTCTCGTAACATCGGTCAACGAAAAGGTAGTGCCGTCGATCGACGGCAGTCTTGTACTTCGTCTCTATCAATGATCAGCTACAGATTATTCTCATATAAATGCTCCAAAATCTCCAAGTATCTCCATATATCTCCAAAACGTACCTTAACCTGTAAATACCTCAAAAATAGTCTAGACACACATAATAGACCCTAAATAGAGCCTATAGCATGGCATGAAACTAGTAATAAATAGGCTATATCAAAAAGAAATCCGAAATTTTGGTCAGCACTTCCGGACGACTTAAAAATTATCTCCAGAGAGATGCCCGACTCCGAACAGACAAGTCGTATAAGCCGAGAACCTATCCTGGACTTTAAATCAGAAAGGAGTCAGGTTAAACTCGCAACTGCCAAAATGAAAGCCGATTAGTCATCGCAAACCCTCAAACCGAAAGTAAACCTTGGTCTTACCCTAAATCCAACACACTAGTCTTTAACGTCTCAAGGCATGATATAAAAAAGATACGAGATCCTGAAAGAATCTATCTTCGTCCGCATCTAAACGCTCTCTTCTTAAACATCTTGGACTAGCAACGAATAGGACGATCGCAAAAAGGGTAAGGAGCGAGACGACAACTCCAATCATTCCCTCTACACTTAACAAAAATCCAAACATTCTTGAAACTCTTTTTTGAAATAAAAAGCATGATTCATATAAAATCCGATAAACGACAGGGATTAGAAGCCAGACACGGCCAGTCCCATTACATGACACACGACCACACTTGGCCAAAGAATAACAAACAATAGAAATATATTACAAGGGAACACTTTCCCAATATGTCAGACAACCCTAAGATCAATCCTCGAGATCAAAGTACCCAGTCATCGACCTCCCGATAGAGTAGTCGTTCACATCCAGGGGGTCCATCGGCTGATTCACCTCACCCATGTCATCAGGGGCTCCTATCTCGGTTTCCACCGTGTCGGGAGAAACAAGAATCAGATCCCATTTCTCCCAAATCCTCTCCTCGATATGAGGATATCACAAAGTCCATGTCGACATCGTTCATATGCCCAGTTTTCCTTGCATACTCGACTTCGAATGAATAGTCAGAGACTTGCGTAAGATACAGTCTGCCCATGGTACCTCGACACTCGCGATAATCACCGAGAGCCTTATAACTCCCCTTAAGTTCCCTAAACTCGCAAGAGAACCTGTCACGAAGGTTTCTCATCAATTCATCCATCTCTCTCTTTCCTCGCCTATAGGCTCGACGGGAACACTCCAATTCTTTTAGATAGGCAATATCCTTATCAGCTGTCTCGGCCCCGAATTGAGCCATGCGAGCCTCCTGGCTTCTCGCATCAAGGGTTCGGTTCATCATGAGGAGGCCCAGTGAAGACTCTCGAAGTCAAGAAAGGTTTGGCCTTACTAAGAAAATGTTCAAGGAAAAAAACTTACCCCATTTACCATCCTCGACGCATTGGTAAACACCAGCAACTCGCTGGACCCGCCCTCGGTGGGAGGAAAGTCGAAGTCGAGCAGCTCGTCAAGATCAATCCGGTCACCACCACTTCCACTTGCATGACTGTTGAGATAATCTCTAAGTATGTTGTCAGGAGAGCATTGCCTTTCGACCACGTCATTGTCGACAATAACGTGTTTGTCTTTGCGGGACCTCGATGTTTCCCTTCTTGGCCGAGCATCATACGAAATGAACCCGTCCATGCTCGACTCCACCCCTTCCTCGCCCGGTAAATCTGGCTGAAACCGAGAATGGTGCAGAGCCACAGCGTGACGAACGTGATTCGGAGTGAACGTTTCCCAAAAGAAAGGACCACCGCGGATTAGGTCCCTGTCAGTGCGCAAGCCCACCGGATTCGGAGGGAGAGGGTTAGTCTCTGCAAAACAAAAAAATAAACAAGTAAGATCGTGGATCATCTAAAACAAGACTAGCGGGTAACCGATCGGGAATACCTCTCCGGCCCCATCTATTCCTGAAAAGGGAAATACAATTAGCTGGGGGGCTAACTGTTAGGGTTAAAATTGCTTACGACGGAATCAACGCCTGAAACCTTCTGGAAAATGTCCTGTTTAGAAAAGAGCAGATAATATTTTAAAGAAAAGAAGAGCGGGAAAACTAAAATCCAGTTTCGTATGAATTTTGAAAAGGTTTCATACAGTAATTCCTCAAGAAAGGTTGCTCTAGACCTCGGACAAACAGATCCCGAGCATCAAAACAACGAAACCGAGCAAGCAGTCCAACTCACCTGTTTGGCGAGTTGGACTGAACAAGCACTCCACAACTCGCCCGTTCAGCATGTTGGATCAACCAATCCATTTTCATATTGTCCTCATAACTTCCTCCCTCGAGATCAAGTGGACCTTGCTCTAGGTTCATCTCGATCGGAGTTACCACTGGAACTTTACGATTTAAAAATCGTAAGAACTTGTTTTCTCGTATGAGGTTCGAATTAATCGTATAAAACGTCAAGGGTTAACTAAAAACCTAAAGCTTCCTCCACTATACGAGAAATTCAAATTTCTTTGGAATCGACGTCGTTTTGGGAGAGCTCTTTCGATAAATCGTAAAAATGCTTGACTCGAAAAATGGCCCGATAGGGTCTAAAACGCGGCTAAAATTAGACTCACGAGTTTATACGAAATCGAGTCCAATCTCTATGAAGTTCAGTCTTTTATATTGCAGGAAAAGATAAATGTCAAGTTCAGAAGATAAATGTGAAGTTTCCGAAGATAAACACAAAGATCGAAGGAAAATGGAATATTCCCAGAAAGCGATAAACTCGACCGAGGGCAGAAAGTGAAAGAGCAAAACGCCTCTAGGGGGAGTATATAAGGATGTCAAGGTTGAATGTGAAAGGACACACACAATTTTATACTCAGAGCAAACATAGCACTCAAGGAAATTTAGGCATATTCCTGTTTTTCTGTTATCGAGCTGCGAATCAACTAGGTTAATCAAGTCTTACAAGGGTAGAACTAGGAACTCGCGACGGCTCTTACCGCCTAGGCCTTACCTGTCGTAACGCTCAAATCACAAATTCGAATTAAGATCTTCTTTGCTCTCTTTTTGTTTTATTGATTCGTAATAATTTTGTTTGTTCTCATTGTTTAATTATTTTGCGTGTGGTTTAGCAGATATCCAGGACCTCTGGGAAAGTTAGGTTTACTTAGCTTTCCTATATTCATCGGAAATCGTCAGTGCGGATTTCGGTTCCCACACTCACAAGTTCGGTGAGTTGGACCGGTCCAACTCGTCGAACGGGCGAGTGTTCGAACCGAAACACAAAGAAAACGAACCAAAACTACTTGTTCGGTCTCGTGCTCCATTTCTATTGATTCCTTTGCTCGGGAACTTTTGTCGCGATTGTGTCGAGAAAGCATTCGCAAAGAAACACGATTTTAGATGTTGATTTCGAGGTAACCGTTTTTGGTCCCAACAATGCTCTTCTTGCCCACAACCTTCAATCTAGCCTCAAAAACGCTTTCCTCTTCCCAAAATGATATCGTCCTATTCAACATGACCTTTTATTCCTCGTCTTATAGAAACCTCACTGCACTCAAAATTGATCATATAGTTTGCTATGTGGCAAGTGACTAACCGTCTATGTATTCATACACAATCACTGCTATTAAGTTAAAACGTAATTAACTAAGAAGTCTAAGTTTTGAATTGTATATTTCGTTTTCCAGTTATTAGTTTATTACCTCTTAGAATTTTTGGTTAAATATCTTATACAATATGATATTATATATGACTCATTTATTAATATAGTTTTTTTATTTGTGTATAGTTGAAGAATCCAAATTTTCTTTTTGTGTTTTGACAATGAAAAATTATGGAAAAGAATAAAAAAAATTCTAAAATTCTTGATCTTATTTTTATTTCTTGTCATTGGGGAACTTTCAAAAGACCTCAATAGAACAAAACTACAATTAAAAAATACGAACGGAACTTCTACCACCATGATCAACAAAGACAGACCGATGTTTCACATATATATATATACCTTACGTCTCACCATATAATCAAGGCCATGTATCTAAAATTCATGAGCTCCTAGATAACACTGGAAAAAGTAGATGAACTAACAACTCATTAAGAGAGTGCAACGATCATCTTAACAAATATATTATTACACAAATAAAAATGTACAAATACACATATTGACGAATGAAAACTATGATCTTTCGATATACTTTGAACAATGATATTCCCATCTACATGAGGATTAAATCTTCAATATTAACCTACCTCAGGTTTTGAATAAATCTTAGAATATCCAATCAAATAATGGACGGATTTACTTGTATTAGGATTTTAGGTTCTCATGAAACTAGATTTGTTGAATATCAAAAAAGTTAAGATCTTTGGCATGTCTTTTTAGTTTTTAAAATAAGTTTTGCCACTCTTTTTGACTTGGCATGATGATTCACCAAACCAAATGAACCTCGAGTAACAAGAATTTCTTCTCTCACAAATTATTTAGAAGCTTACTTTTCCTGTGCGAAGCACGGGAGGTATACTAGCTGTGTATAATTCTAGATTTTATTAAAATTCATTAATTAATTTAATTAGGAAATAGTGTATATAAAGTATTTAAAATATTTTATTAACAAAACATATATCCCCAATAACCAGTTTACAAGAATATAAGAGATAATATATAATAGTATATGTTTTAAAATAATAAACATGAAAAATATCACACATAAATGCTAGTGAAAGCAGAAACATCTAAGTAGTCGGCAATGACCTCCTGCAAAATTCTCTTTCGTGATGCAGGAGAAAGAGCATAATTTATCGTTCATACAAACAAAGGTGTAAGTCTTGCTTCTTTCCTCACGAACTTTTGCTTCCACCAGATCCATCTCTAGAAAATAAAACACATTTGATTATATGTTTGTGTACTTTGTTATACTTCAATTGTAGAGTAAGGTAAAATGTGACATATGATATATGTTTAGACACACATACACACACACACGCGCACATATACATATATATATATATATAATTGTTTTTTAAACAGTAGAAACCGCAATTAAGTATATATGTTACTATAAGATGGATGTATATAGATTATACACATAAAATGTACATGTTTTCCATATGTGTGTATATATATTTGTGAAATTTTGAATTACTATAACATGAATAATGAACCTGTGGTGAAGAGAAGCATAAAGGAAATCAATAGAATGGATGAGATGAAACGCAAAGAATATTTCATTTTTCAAAAGAATATATAAAAAAGATTATGATATGGTTTAGAGAAAGAAAGAGAGATAAGGGTTATGTTGCAAGTTAATGTGGAAGAAGAGAGATTATATATATATATATATAGTGACTCATTATGCATACAACAAGGGATGTTGACCGATATATTTAGTTACTTGTTTTTTTCTAAAACGATTTAATTTTGGATATGCATTGTTCTGTAGAGAATCTTTTTAGAGGGAAACTTGACCAAATTGACATATAATTAATTAATAACCATCTAAACATATAATATACTAAACTAACCATAAAATTAATTAATAACCTTCAAAAAGAGATTCTTCCTTATTTCGTAAATAAAAGTGACGGATTTACCCAATGTGATTAAAATATATATGAATACTAATGATTTGAAAAACCAATATTTGAGAATAATTTTTGTATCCTCTATAATGTTTTTCTCTATTTTATGGTACTAAAATAAATTAAACAATCATAGTAACCATATAATAAAATTTTAGATTATTTTTTATATGTTATATTATAAACTTTTTAAACGATTATAAATTGTTAAAACTATTTAAAGTATCATTGTCCAATTAATTAATAACAGTGGATTTTCGTGGTAGGGAGTTTCACGGAGGAGAGGAAGCGAGTGTATCACTACGGTATGGGAATCTTTTTAGATATTTCAGAACCTGTTGAGCTTTTTCCACAATTCTCATAAATTGCCCTTAAGGAAGGAAAGTCAAGCGAAGAAGAGAGAGGTCCGAGATGCAACTATAGGTTGACATGAGGATCGTAATTCCAGCTACAATGGAGTGGTGATCAAACAGAAAGTGGAGAACAAAGAGAAGCAGAACGATAAGAGAGTGGATTAGGCGAAAGGGAGGGGAGAGATGTAAAAAGAGTCTGACTCCAAATGGGTTAAAGTGGGGGATAGGGACATCAGGATATCAAGTGAAAATAAAGGATACAGAGGCATAGATGGTGAATCAAGTCAGGATCCATCCAGACGGGCTTCTCATGAGTAGAGATTCAGACTTCTTCCCGTGGTTTGAGAAGAAAAAGGAGCCCCAGAGGCAACGTCCATTCAAGGGAAATATCCACCTACCGCATGCATGGATATAATTGGCAGGAAAGGTCTACGAAGAGTGTAGAATCTCAAATCAAGGAGTAACAAGTGGCTTCAAGCGGTGAGTATGGAACTTGATACTTTGGGAGATGGTTTGGACTTGATGAATGTGGTTTTATAGGATAAAAATGAGCTGCTAGGAGAGAATGAGATGGACTTATATGGGAAGGAAACCCAAGATATCCTAGATGGCATTGTTTCAAATGAGGATGCCGGGTGAAGAATTCCAAGATCAAGTTGAAAAGGGAACTAAATTTGCGGGTTGTGGGAACCAAAATTGACACCGTCCGTAAATTAAGAAAAGTTAAGAAACCCTAACTTTCCCTGAGGTCTCAGATTCTCTGCGAGAGCCAACGACAAGTAATCGAGTAAACTTGGTGATACGTCCTAAATTAGGACAGGATCACTCAAACGGTCTAAGGGGATATGAACTCGCCAAAGGGAGAACTGGTGGAATGAATGGTGACACAAAGGGTTGCGGAAGGCCCAATGATACTACCAGACTTCGATCGTTGCCGGATGTGACGCACCGGTTCAACAAAAGAAGGTTCGAAACTTGGACATAACCTCACCAAGAAACTAAGAAGTGTTCTAAACAAAGAACTAAAAGATAAACTCAAATAAAAGGGGAAAACTCAATGATTTATTTCGTGGCTCTTAGGCCATATTTATAGGATGACAAGTTGTAGAGATCCAAAGAAGAATGTGCTAAAAACAAGACATTGAAAGTAGAAACAAAGACTTGACTAAATAAAGTCTTTGACTGAAAGTTGGACTGCCACTTAATATAGCCACGACCAGGACTTTTAAAGGTGAAGAATATGCTCCTGATATGGGCCAAGACATGTCCCCTTGAGGCCTGGTCGAAATCCATCTTTTGCCTTAGCCAAAATTTGATCGGTTTCTCCATTTGGCCCAAACAAGTCTGTTTTTGAATCTTTTTGAAAACCATCAAGCCCAAGGATTTCTTGGACATTTAGAACATGAATAATCTCCTTTGGCATTATTGAATTGGTTGTTGGTTCATCAGAAATAAGGTTAGCCAATTTCAGCTTCTTGGGTGGTCGAACCAGCTCGGAAGATCGAACCTGCTTGCTTAGCTTGTCCAAGTGAGTGTCAATCCAGCTCAGCTCGTCTAGGATATTATCATTCCAACTCACTTGAGTATTCAGCTCATCCAAGATAGTGTCATTTAGCTCATCCAGATCCAAGTCAGTGTCGGTCCAGCTCACCTGAATGCGCACATGTCTGAATTCGCGAGAACTGAAGATCACATGGTTTGTAAATGGCATAACTCCTTTTTCTGTACTCAATTTGAGCTTATTCTTCTTCGAGGAGCTCTGTAATTGAGCTGAGAACATTATCCAGGTGATTTCATGCATAGAAGCCTCGTGGTTTGGAAGATATGAGTCAAACAATGAACATATATCATTCCTGCTTCCCATGATATCCTTAAGGTTAATTGATCGTTGCTTCCACTTAGTAAATCCTTTCTTTTCCAAGTTATCTCCTGGCTCGACCATGGTCTGATCAGAATGATCTGATGGTAAAACCTCGGTTGATTCGAGCTGGTCGACAAGATCGCCATCTTGAGCCGTGTCCATGATCCAAGCAGGTCGGTGCTCGAACCGGGGCGCATCATTCCCTCCCTCTTCAAAAGGATTTGACATCAAATCCATTTTACCTGAAACAAAAGAAAACGAATCAGACAAAAATAATTTTGAAAACAAGTAAAATTCAATGAAGGATAAATTTGGAGAGAAACTTCCTTGGAGTTTTGAACTTATTTCCCTCAAGTATTTCCAGTTCCATGTTCCAAGAACACAAGTGTGGTGTCGTCCTCCTCTGCTTGCTTCCATCTGAAACTAATTCTTTATATCCTGCATTTTCAAAAGAACTAGAGAAACCACATCAAATCTGCGAAAGAAATAATCAACGGGTTTCTCTATCCTTATGACATCAAAAACATGATCCAAGCTCTTAGGATAATCATCAAGGACGTGGGCAAGCATCAATCAAGTAAACTGATTGCCAAAAGTTGGTTTACTAATTTTAAAATTAAGCAAAGCTTTGAGACCAATAGAAGAAGAATGAGAAAGTGTCAACTTTGGAAATTTCTGAATATGAACGAAATCAAATTGATTCTCTGGTCTAAGCATTTTTGGTTCATGCCTTTTCCAAATCCAAATTTCTTTTAACACAGCTCAATGAAAACAAATCATGAAAAGATTTAAGCAAAACATTTTTGTACCAAGTAAAGATGTGTTTTTGTTTAGAAACTCTCGAATTAAAAACGTTCTCATGAAGAACAGAGACAATCAACCCATGATCCTTTCAGTGCTTTTGGTTTTGACAGGAGGTTGATTGAGGAATCATCTTTGGTTCATTGATAATCACCAACTCCAACTGTTTTTCTTGTGGTGAACTCTTTGCTGCCTCTTTTGTTGGGTTTTCTTTCAATTCACCAAAATGAAAAGAAGGAAGAAAACACTCAAGTTCCATGGGCACGTCAAAGGTAACCTGATTCCTGCTATGACAATTAACAGATTCATCGGCACAAATAAATTTAGAAGTTTTAGAATTACCTCCGGGTGCTTGGCTAAGTGATGAAAACTGTACTGTCTTTGGTCTGGCCGGTTTTGGTGGATGGATCATGTAACGACCCCGGTTTTCACTATACCGATATTTAAATTGGTTGATCATTTAATTTGTCTAAAACCAAACCACTCGGTTAACCAAGCTATATATATATAATTCCTTCTCCATTGACCTATTAAAAACAAAAGATGTACGTCAAAGAAGAACCGCCGTCAAGCTCGTGCCACCTTCTTCTTCGATCCCTCACCAGCTCCTCTTCGTCCCTCCTTTGTGCTATTGTTATGTTATTCTCGTTTAGACGAGACGAGACGGTTTCACCATCGGCCACAACCATGAACCATCTCGCCGCATATTACCAAGTCGTCATGCTCACCGGAGGTGTAGTCTGAGATCTTTGCCATGTCAGAGTCTCCAACTAATCTCGCCATGGCTGTGATCATACCCAAGGCATGGAGGAGACACGATCTAAATCGGATCTGCACGTCATCACCAGCCGAGTAGCCATTCTACAGGAAGCCATATCGTTGGTGCTCTACACGAAGATATGTAACGCAACCGAGAGTAATGGTAGATGTGGAGATGAGGCGGAGCCACCGCGTCATGATATTTCCGGTGCAGTTCTTGACCGTCATCAATGGTGAGCCACCAGATATGCAGTACATGTCACCAGTGTTCATGATCCATCGTCGCAAGTTAAAGCCGTGAAGGTTATAGTGTCTTCTCCTTTGTTTCTTGAGATACAAGCAACATTATTGTATATAGCCCTAAACGTGGCTTGCATATTCATAATGCATTTGCTTTCAACATAGATTTGGAGTTACATGTCCATGACGTAAAAAGAAGACAAAGAAGAGTTGATGGACCGCGTTTCAGTCAACGTCATCAATATTACAAGAAATATTTTAAAGGGATAATAGTTGGGACATATATACACCTTAGTGTTTCTCAATCCATCTCCGATATTGGCTAAGGTGAGGGATATTCCCAAACTTCTCGTACACGGCTTAGGATTTTGAATAAACATAATTTATTTCTAATATGTTCCGTCTTCGTGAATTGAGTCTATTAGAGTTTGCTTGTCTAGTTATTAGGTTCTCTGTTAAACCGGATATAGGGTGTTAGAGGGTTCAACATTGCTTGTTCTTTGCTAATTGTTATTAAATATATATATATATATATATAATTATAAATATCTGTTGAGAATTGAGGTGAAAGGTTGTGGTCGACTACGGAGACGTACTTCTGTAGGGCGGTTTGTGACCAGTGTGTTTTGTGAGATGTCGTGGCACAGCATAGTCGACCTGTTGTTGCCACGGCTGTAGGTCGATAAATCGTCTTCGGGCGTGTGTTACCGAGCACATATTCGGCGTTGTTTTGTGAGATGCTGTGGCACAGCATAGTCGACCTGTTGTTGCCACGGCTTTAGGTCGATAAATCGTCTTCGGGCGTGTGTTACCGAGCACATATTCGGCGTTGTTTTTGGCCTGTTAGTGGGCAGCGGGTGTGTATCTAGCGAGGACCATTGTTTGTTCTTTGGGTACTTTAGGTACCGTGTTTGTTACGTGTTAAAAGTAAATTATATTTATTCAGAGTGTTATGACCGGGTCCATGGACTTCGGGTTTAGCTCCCCATACCTCACTGAGTGACTCCCCTGTTGCTCACCCCTCTTTTCTCCCCTTTCAGGTGAGCATCACGAGTAGTCGGATATCTGGACGGTTTGGTGTCTTTGGGATCTTCGTATTTTATTTTGGTTTTATTCGACATTTCCATTTGTAATCGGTTTTCTAAATTTGTATATAATTTATCCGCTTTTATTTTATTAAATGTTTTCAATATTTTATTAGATATTTTTATAAATCGGTTTAATTTAATATTTTACATAAGTAACACGCCGTTCTCGAGAGAGGAGGAGACGGGTGTTACACATAACTCCAATGATATTGATTCGGGTTCAGGGTGATTATCCACTGATTTATGTGTCCAAATAAATTTTCTTACATCTTGATTCATTCTGGCTTGATTATAATCAAGAAGAAATTGCCAAATCTCCAAACAGGGTAAACTGGAGTCACTTCGGTTAAAAGTGGGATAACTTCTTCATCATAACTCCAATGATATTGATTCAACTTCAGGGTGATTCTAAACTGATTGATGAGTCCAAATCAAGCTTCTTACATCGTGATTCATTCTGGTTTTATTAGTATCAAGAAAAAATTGCCAACTCTTCAAACAGGGCAAACTGGAATCACTTCGGTTAAAAGTGGGATAACTTCTTCATTATAACTCCTATGATCTTGATTCAAACTCAGGGTGATTCTAAACTGATTTATGAGTCCAAATAAAGCTTCTTATATCGTGATTCATTCTGATTTTATTAGTATCAGTAAGAAATTGCCAACTCTCCAAACAAGACAAACTGGAATCACTTCAGTTAAAAGTGGGATAACTTCTTCATCATAACTCCAATGATATTGATTCAACTTCAGGATGAGTCTACACTGATTTATGAGTCCAAATCAATCTTCTTAAGTCTTGATTCATTCTGGTTTGATTAGAATCAAGAAGAAATTGCCAAATCTCCAAACAGGTATACTGGAATCACTTCGGTTAAAAGTGGGATAACTTCTTCATCATAAATACTATGATCTTGATCCAAATTCAGGGTGATTATCCACTGATTTATGAGTCCAAATAAAGCTTCTTACATCTTTATTCATTATCTTTTGATTAGAATCACGAAAAAATTGTCAAATCTCCAAACAGGGTAAACTGGAGTCACTTCGGTTAAAAGTGGGATAACTTCTTCATCATAACTCCAGTGATATTGATTCAACTCCAGGGTGATTCTAAACTGATTTATGAGTCCAAATCAAGATTCTTACATCGTGATTCATTCTGGTTTTATTAGTATCAAGAAGAAATTGCTAAAATCTCCAAATAGGGCAAATTGGAATCACTTCGGTTAATAGTGGGATAACTTCTTCATCATAACTCCAATGATATTGATTCAACTTTAGGATGATTCTACAATTATTTATGAGTCTCAATCAAGATTATTACATCTTGATTCATTCTGGTTTGATCAGAATCATGAAGAAATTGCAAAATCTCCAAACAGGGTAAACTGAATCACTTCGGTTAAAAGTGGAATAACATCTTCATCATAACTCCTATGATATTGATTCAAATTCAGTGTGATTATCCACTGATTTATGAGTCCAAATCAAGCTTCTTACATCTTGATTCATTATGGTTTGAATAGAATCAAGAAGAAATTTCCAAATCTCCAAACAGGGTAAACTGGAGTCACTTCGGTTAAAAGTGGGATAACTTCTTCATCATAACTCCAATTATCTTGATTCAACTTCAGGGTGATTCTAGATTGATTTATGGGTCCAAATCAAGCTTCTTACATCGTGATTCATTCTGGTTTTATTAGTATCAAGAAGAAATTGCCAACTCTCCAAAAAGGGCAAAATGGAATCACTTCGGTTAAAAGTGGGATAACTTCTTCATCATAACTCCAATGATATTGATTCAACTTCAGGATGATTCTAGACTGATTTATTAGTCCAAAATCAAGCTTCTTACGTCTTGATTCATTCTGGTTTGATTAGAATCAAGAAGAAATTGCCAAATCTCTAAACATGGTAAACTGGAGTCACTTCGGTTAAAAGTGGGATAACTTATTCAGCATAACTCCTATGATCTTGATTGAACTTCCGGGTGATTCTACACTGATTTATGAGTCCAAATCAAGCTTCTTACATCGTGATTCATTTTGGTTTTATTAGTATCAAGAAGAAATTGCCAACTCTCCAAACAGGGCAAACTGAAATCACTTCAATTAAAAGTGGGATAACTTCTTCATCATTAACTCCAATGATATTGATTCAACTTCATGGTGATTATCCACTGATTTATGAGTCCAAATAAAGCTTCTTACATCTAGATTTATTCTGGTTTGATTATAATCAAGAAGAAATTGCAAAATCTCCAAACAGGGTAAGCTGGAGTCACTTCGGTTAAAAGTGGGATAACTTCTTCATCATAACTCCAATGATATAGATTCAACTTCAGGGTGATTCTAAACTGATTTACGAGTCCAAATCAAGCTTCTTACATCGTGATTCATTCTGGTTTTATTAGTATCAATAAGAAATTGCCAACTCTCCAAACAGGGCAAACTGGAATCACTTCGGTTAAAAGTGGGATAACTTCTTCATCATAACTCCTATGATCTTGATTCAAATTCAGGGTGATTCTAAACTGATTTATGAGTCCAAATCAAGCTTCTTACATCGTGATTCATTCTGGTTTTATTAGTATCAAGAAGAAATTGCCAACTCTCCAAACTAGACAAACTGGAATCACTTCGGTTAAAAGTGGGATAACTTCTTCATCATAACTCCAATGATATTGATTCAACTTCAGGATGAGTCTACACTGATTTATGAGTCCACAACAAGCTTCTTACGTCTTGATTCATTCTAGTTTGATTAGAATCAAGAAGAAATTGCGAAATCTACAAATAGGTATACTGGAATCACTTCGGTTAAAAGTGGGATAACTTCTTCATCATTAATCTTATGATCTTGATTCAAATTCAGGGTGATTATCCACTGATTTATGAGTCCAAATCAAGCTTCTTACATCTTTATTCATTCTGTTTTGATTAGAATCAAGAAGAAATTGCCAAATCTCTAAACAAGGTAAACTGGAGTCACTTAGGTTAAAAGTGAGATAACTTCTTCATCATAACTCCAATGATATTGATTCAACTCCAGGGTGATTCTACACTGATTAACGATTCCAAATAAAGCTTCTTACATCGTGATTCATTCTGTTTTTATTAGTATCAAGAATAAATTGCCAAATCTCCAAACAGGGTTAAGTGGGATCACTTCGGTTAAAAGTGGGATAACTTCTTCATCATAACTCCAGTGATATTGATTCAACTCCAGGGTGATTCTAAACTGATTTATGAGTCCAAATCAAGATTTTTACATCGTGATTCATTCTGGTTTTATTAGTATCAAGAAGAAATTGCTAAAATCTCCAAATAGGGGAAATTGGAATCACTTCGGTTAAAAGTGGGATAACTTCTTCATCATAACTCCAATGATATTGATTCAACTTTAGGATGATTCTACACTTATTTATGAGTCCCAATCAAGATTATTACATCTTGATTCATTCTGGTTTGATCAGAATCAAGAAGAAATTGCCAAATCTCCAAATAAGGTAAACTGGAATCACTTCGGTTAAAAGTGGAATAACATCTTCATCAGAAATCCTATGATATTGATTCAACTTCACATTGATTATCCAATGATTTATGAGTCCAAATAAAGCTTTTAACATCTTGATTCATTCTGGTTTGATTAGAATCAAGAAGAAATTGCCAAATCTCCAAACATGGTAAACTGGAGTCACTTCGTTTAAAAGTGGGATAACTTCTTCAACATAACTCCTATGATCTTGATTCAACTTCAGGGTGATTATAAACTGATTTATGATTCCAAATCAAGCTTCTTACATCGTTTTTCATTCTTGTTTTATTAGTATCAGGAAGAAATTGCCAAATCTCCAAATAGGGCAAACTGAAATCACTTCGGTTTATAGTGGGATAACTTCTTCATCATAACTCCAATGATATTGATTCAACTTCAGGATGATTCTACACTTATTTATGAGTCCAAATCAAGATTCTTACATCTTGATTCATTCTGTTTTGATTAGAATCAAGAAGAAATTGCCAAATCTCCAAACAGGGTAAAGTGGAATCACTTCAGTTAAAAGTGGGATAACTTCTTCATCATAACTCCAATGATATTGATTCAACTTCAGGGTGATTCTAAACTGATTGATGAGTCCAAATCAAGCTTCTTACATCGTGATTCATTCTGGTTTTATTAGTATCAATAAGAAATTGCCAACTCTCCAAACAGGGCAAACTGGAATCACTTCAGTTAAAAGTGGGATAACTTCTTCATCATAACTCCAATGATATTGATTCAACTTCAGGTTGATTATCCACTGATTTATGAGTCCAAATAAATCTTCTTACATCTTGATTCATTCTGGTTTGATTATAATGAAGAAGAAATTGCCAAATCTCCAAACAGGGTAAACTGGAGTCACTTCGGTTAAGAGTGGGATAACTTCTTCAACATAACTCCAATGATATTGATTCAACTTCAGGGTGACTCTAAACTGATTATTGATTCCAAATCAAGCTTCTTACATCGCAGTTCATTCTTGTTTTATTAGTATCAAGAAGAAATTGCCAAATCTCCAAATAATGCAAACTGGAATCACTTTGGTTAAAAGTGGGATAACTTCTTCATCATATGTCCAATGGTATTGATTCAACTTCAGGATTATTCTACACTGATTTATGATTCCAAATCAAGATTCTTATATCTGGATTCATTCTGGTTTTATTAGTATCAAGAAGAAATTGCCAACTCCCCAAACAGGGTAAAGTGGAATCACTTCGGTTAAAAGTGGAATAACATCTTCATCATAACTCCTATGATATTTATACAACTTCAGGGTGATTATACACTGATTAATGAGTCCAAATAAAGCTTCTAACATCTTGATTCATTCTGGTTTTATAAGTATCAAGAAGAAATTGTCAACTCTCCAAACAGGACAAATTGGAATCACTTTGGTTAAAAGTGGGATAACTTCTTCATCATAACTCCAATGATATTGATTCAACTTCATGATGATTCTACACTGATTTATGAGTCCAAATCAAGCTTCTAGCATCGTGATTCATTCTTGTTTTATTAGTATCAAGAAGAAATTGCCAACTCTCCAAACATGGCAAAATGGAATCACTTCCGTTAAAAGTGGGATAACTTCTTCATCATAACTCCAATGATACTGATTCAACATCAGGGTGATTATCCACTGATTTATGATTCCAAATAAAGCTTCTTACATCTTGATTCATTCTGGTTTGATTAGAATCAAGAAGAAATTGCCAAATCTCCAAACAGGGTAAACTAGAGTCACTTCGGCTAAAAGTGGGATAACATCTTCATCATAACTTCTATGATCTTGGTTCAAATTCAGGGTGATTCTAAACTGATTTATGAGTACAAATCAAGCTTCTTACATCATGATTCATTCTGGTTTTATTTGTATCAAGAAGAAATTGCCAAATCTCCAAACAAGGTTAACTGGGATCACTTCGGTTAAAAATGGGATAACTTCTTCATCATAAGTCCAATGATATTGATTGAACTTTAGGATGATTCTACACTGATTTATTATTCCAAATCAAGATTCTTACATCTTGATTCATTCTGGTTTGATTAGAATCAAGAAGAAATTGCCAAATCTCCAAACAGGGTAAACTGGAATCACTTCGGTTAAAAGTGGAATAACATCTTCAAAATAACTCCTATGATATTGATTCAACTTCAGGGTGATCATCCACTAATTTATGAGTCCAAATAAATTTTCTTAAACCTTTATTCATTCTGGTTTGATTAGAATCAAGAAGAAATTGCCAAATCTCCAAACAGGGTAAACTGGAGTCACTTCGGTTTAAAGTGGGATAACTTCTTCATCATAACTCCTATAATCTTGCTTCAACTTCAGGGTGGTTCTACACTGATTTATGAGTCCAAATCAAGCTTCTTACATCGTGATTCATTCTGGTTTTATTTCTATCAAGAAGAAATTGCCAAATCTCCAAATATGGCAAACTTGAATCACTTCGGTTAAAAGTCGGATAACTTTTTCATCATAACTACAATGATATTGATTCAACTTTAGGATGAGTCTACACTGATTTATGAGTCCAAATCAAGCTTCTTACGTCTTGATTAATTCTGGTTTGATTAGAATTAAGAAGAAATTGCCAAATCTCCAAACAGGTATACTGGAATCACTTCGATTAATAGTGGGATAACTTCTTCATCCTAACTCCAATGATATTGATTCAACTTCAGGGTGATTATCCACTGATTTATGAGTCCAAATAAAGCTTCTTACATCTTGCTTCATTCTGGTTTGATTAGAATCAAGAAGAAATTATCAAATCTCCAAACAGGGTAAACTGGAGTCAGTTCGATTAAAAGTGTGATAACTTCTTCATCATAACTCCAATAATATTGATTCAACTTCAGGGTGATTATCCACTGATTTATGAGTCCAAATAAAGCTTCTTTCATCTTTATTCATTCTGGTTTGAATAGAGTCAAGAAGAAATTGCCAAATCTCCAAACAGGGTAAACTGGAGTCACTTCGGTTAAAAGTGGGATTACTTCTTCATCATAACTCCTATGATTTTGATTCAACTTCAGGGTGATTCTAAACTGATTATTGAGTCCAAATGAAGCTTCTTACATCGTGGTTCATTCTTGTTTTATTAGTATCAAGAAGAAATTGCCAAATCTCCAAACAGAGCAAACTGGAATCACTTCGGTTAAAAGTGGGATAACTTCTTCATCATAAGTCCAATGGTATTGATTCAACTTCAGGATGTTTCTACACTGATTTATGATTCCAAATCAAGATTCTTACATCTGGATTCATTCTGGTTTTATTAGTATCAATTAGAAATTGCCAACTCTCCAAACAGGGTAAAGTGGAATCACTTCGGTTAAAAGTGGAATAACATCTTCATCATAACGCCTATGATATTGATTCAACTTCAGGGTGATTAGCCACGGATTTATTAGTCCAAATAAAGCTTCTAAAATCTTGATTTATTCTGGTTTTATTAGTATCAAGAAGAAATTGCCAACTCTCCAAAAAGGGCAAACTGGAATCACTTCGGTTAAAAGTGGGATAACTTCTTCATCAAAACTCCAATGAAATTGATTCAACTTCAGGATGATTCTACACTGATTTATGAGTCCAAATCAAGCTTCTTACATCATGATTCATTCTTGTTTTATTAGTATCAAGTAGAAATTGCCAACTCTCCAAACAGGGCAAAATGGAATCATTTCGGTTAAAAGTGGGATAACTTCTTCATCATAACTCCAATGATACTGATTCAATATCAGAGTGATTATCCACTGATTTATGAGTCCAAATAAAGCTTCTTACATCTTGATTCATTCTGGTTTGATTAGAATCAGGAAGAAATTTCCAAATCTCCAAACAGGGTAAACTAGAGTCACTTCGGTTAAAAGTGGGATAACTCCTTCATCATAACTCCAATGATCTTGATTCAACTTCAGGGTGATTATCCACTGATTTATGAGTCCAAATCAAGATTCTTACATCGTGTTTCATTCTTGTTTTATTAGTATCAAGAAGAAATTGTCAAATCTCCAAATAGGGTAAACTAGAGTCACTTCGGTTAAAAGTGGGATAACTTCGTCATCATAAGTCCAATGATATTGATTCAACTTCAGGATGATTCTACACTGATTAATTAGTCCAAATGAAGATTCTTACATATTGATTCATTCTGGTTTGATTAGAATCAAGAAGAAATTGCTAAATCTCTAAACATGATAAACTGGAATCACTTCGGTTAAAAGTGGGATAACTTCTTCATCATAACTCCAATGATATTGATTCAACTCCAGGGTGATTCTAGACTGATTTATGAGTCCAAATCAAGCTTCTTACATCTTGATTCATTCTGTTTTGATTAGAATCAAGAAGAAATTGCCAAATCTCCAAATATGGCAAACTTGAATCACTTCGGTTAAAAGTCGGATAACTTTTTCATCATAACTCCAATGATATTGATTCAACTTCAGGATGATTCTTCACTGATTTATGAGTCCAAATAGAGCTTCTTACGTTTTGATTAATTATGGTTTGATTAGTATCAAGAAGAAATTGTCAAATCTCCAAATAGGGCAAATTGGAATCACTTCGGCTAAAAGTGGAATAACATCTTCATCATAACTCCTATGATATTGATTCAACTTCAGGGTGATTATCCACTGATTTATGAGTCCAAATAAAGCTTCTTACATCTTGCTTCATTCTGGTTTGATTAGAATCAAGAAGAAATTATCAAATCTCCAAATAGGGTAAACTGGAGTCACTTCGGTTAAAAGTGTGATAACTTCTTCATCATAACTCTAATAATATTGATTCAACTTCAGGGTGATTATCCACTGATTTATGAGTCCAAATAAAGCTTCTTTCATCTTTATTCATTCTGGTTTGATTAGAGTCAAGAAGAAATTGCCAAATCTCCAAACAGGGTAAACTGGAGTCACTTCGGTTAAAAGTTGATAACTTCTTCATCATAATTCCAATGATATTGATTCAACTTCAGGGTGATTCTAAACTTATTATTGAGTCCAATGAAGCTTCTTACATCGTGGTTCATTCTTATTTAATTAGTATCAAGAAGAAATTGCCAAATCTCCAAACAGAGCAAACTGCAATCACTTCGGTTAAAAGTGGGATAACTTCTTCATCATAAGTCCAATGGTATTGATTCAACTTCAGGATGATTCTACACTGATTTCTGATTCCAAATCAAGATTCTTACATCTGGATTCATTCTGGTTTTATAAGTATCAAGAAGAAATTACCAACTCTCCAAACAGGGTAAAGTGGAATCACTTCGGTTAAAAGTGGAATAACATCTTCATCATAATGCCTATGATATTGATTCAACTTAAGGGTGATTATCCACGGATTTATGAGTCCAAATAAAGCTTCTAACATCTTGATTTATTCTGGTTTTATTAGTATCAAGAAGAAATTGCCAACTCTCCAAACAGGGCAAACTGGAATCACTTCGGTTAAAAGTGGGATAACTTCTTCATCATAACTCCAATGATTTTGATTCAACTTCAGGATGATTCTACACTGATTTATGAGTCCAAATCAAGCTTCTTTCATCGTGATTCATTCTTGTTTTATTAGTATCAAGAAGAAATGGCCAACCCTCCAAACAGGGCAAAATGGAATCACTTCGGTTAAAAGTGGGATAACTTCTTCATCATAACTCCAATGATACTGATTCAATATCAGGGTGATTATCCACTTATTTATGAGTCCAAATAAAGCTTCTTACATCTTGATTCATTCTGGTTTGATTAGAATCAGGAAGAAATTTCCAAATCTCCAAACAGGGTAAACTAGAGTCACTTCGGTTAAAAGTGGGATAACTCCTTCATCATAACTCCAATGATCTTGATTCAACTTCAGGGTGATTATCCACTGATTTATGAGTCCAAATCAAGATTCTTACATCGTGTTTCATTCTTGTTTTATTAGTATCAAGAAGAAATTGTCAAATCTCCAAATAGGGTAAACTAGAGTCACTTCGGTTAAAAGTGGGATAACTTCGTCATCATAAGTCCAATGATATTGATTCAACTTCAGGATGATTCTACACTGATTAATTAGTCCAAATGAAGATTCTTACATATTGATTCATTCTGGTTTGATTAGAATCAAGAAGAAATTGCTAAATCTCCAAACAGGGTAAACTGGAATCACTTCGGTTAAAAGTGGGATAACTTCTTCATCATAACTCCAATGATATTGATTCAACTCCAGGGTAATTCTAGACTGATTTATGAGTCCAAATTAAGCTTCTTACATCTTGATTCATTCTGGTTTGATTAGAATCAAGAAGAAATTGCCAAATCTCTAAATATGGCAAACTTGAATCACTTCGGTTAAAAGTCGGATAACTTTTTCATCATAACTCCAATGATATTGATTCAACTTCAGGATGAGTCTACACTGATTTATGAGTCCAAATCAAGCTTCTTACGTCTTGATTCATTCTGGTTTGATTAGAATTAAGAAGAAATTGCCAAATCTCCAAACAGGTATACTGGAATCACTTCGATTAATAGTGGAATAACTTCTTCATCATAACTCCAATGATATTGATTCAACTTCAGGGTGATTATCCACTGATTTATGAGTCCAAATAAAGCTTCTTACATCTTGCTTCATTCTGGTTTGATTAGAATCAAGAAGAAATAATAAATCTCCAAACATGGTAAACTGGAGTCACTTCGGTTAAAAGTGTGATAACTTTTTCATCATAACTCCAATAATATTGATTCAACTTCAGGGTGATTATCCACTGATTTATGAGTCCAAATGAAGATTCTTTCATCTTTATTCATTCTGGTTTGATTAGAGTCAAGAAGAAATTGCCAAATCTCCAAACAGGGTAAACTGGAGTCACTTCGGTTAAAAGTGGGATAACTTCTTCATCATAACTCCTATGATCTTGATTCAACTTCAGGGTGATTCTAAACTGATTATTGAGTCCAAATGAAGCTTCGTACATCGTGGTTCATTCTTGTTTTATTAGTATCAAGAAGAAATTGCCAAATCTCCAAACAGAGCAAACTGGAATCACTTCGGTTAAAAGTGGGATAACTTCTTCATCATAAGTCCAATGGTATTGATTCAACTTCAAGATGATTCTACACTGATTTATGATTCAAAATCAAGATTCTTACATCTGGATTCATTCTGGTTTTATTAGTATCAAGAAGAAATTACCAACTCTCCAAACAGGGTAAAGTGGAATCACTTCGGTTAAAAGTGGAATAATATCTTCATCATAACGCCTATGATATTGATTCAACTTCAGGGTGATTATCCACGGATTTATGAGTCCAAATAAAGCTTCTAACATCTTGATTTATTCTGTTTTTATTAGTATCAAGAAGAAATTGCCAACTCTCCAAACAGGGCAAACTGGAATCACTTCGGTTAAAAGTGGGATAACTTCTTCGTCATAACTCCAATGAAATTGATTCAACTTCAGGATGATTCTACAATGATTTATGAGTCCAAATCAAGCTTTTTACATCGTGATTCATTCTTGTTTTATTAGTATCAAGAAGAAATTGCCAACTCTCCAAACAGGGCAAAATGGAATCACTTCGGTTAAAAGTGGGATAACTTCTTCATCATAACTCCAATGATACTGATTCAATATCAGGGTGATTATCCACTGATTTATGAGTCCAAATAAAGCTTCTTACATCTTGATTCATTCTGGTTTGATTAGAATCAGGAAGAAATTTCTAAATCTCCAAACAGGGTAAACTAGAGTCACTTCGGTTAAAAGTGGGATAATTCCTTCATCATAACTCCAATGATCTTGATTCAACTTCAGGGTGATTATCCACTGATTTATGAGTCCAAATCAAGATTCTTACATTGTGTTTCATTCTTGTTTTATTAGTATCAAGAAGAAATTGTCAAATCTCCAAATAGGGTAAACTAGAATCACTTCGGTTAAAAGTGGGATAACTTCGTCATCATAAGTCCAATGATATTGATTCAACTTCAGGATGATTCTACACTGATTAATTAGTCCAAATGAAGATTCTTACATATTGATTCATTCTTGTTTGATTAGAATCAAGAAGAAATTGCTAAATCTCCAAACAGGGTAAACTGGAATCACTTAGGTTAAAAGTGGGATAACTTCTTCAAAATAACTCCTATGATATTGATTCAACTTCAGGGTGATTATCCACTAATTTATGAGTCCAAATAAAGCTTCTTCCACCTTGATTCATTCTGGTTTTTATTAGAATCAAGAAGAAATTGCCAAATCTCCAAACAGAGTAAACTGGAGTCACTTCGGTTAAAAGTGGGATAACTTCTTAATCATAACTCCTATGATCTTGCTTCAAATTCAGGGTGGTTCTACACTGATTTATGAGTCCAAATCAAGCTTCTTACATCGTGATTTATTATGGTTTTATTTCTATGCCAACTCTCCAAATATGGCAAACTGGAATCACTTTGGTTAAAAGTGGGATAACTTTTTCATCATAACTCAAATGATATTGATTCAACTTCTGGATGAGTCTACACTGATTTATGAGTCCAAATCAAGCTTCTTACGTCTTGATTCATTCTGTTTTGATTATAATCAAGAAGAAATTACCAAATCTCCAAACAGGTATACTGGAATCACTTCGATTAAAAGTGGGATAACTTCTTCATCATAACTCCAATGATATTGATTCAACTTCAGGGTGATTATCCACTGATTTATGAGTCCAAATAAAGCTTCTTACATCTTGATTCATTCTGTTGATTAGAATCAAGAAGAAATTGCCAAATCTCCAAACAGGGTAAACTGGAGTCACTTCGGTTAAAAGTGGGATAACTTCTTCTTCATAACTCCAATGATATTGATTCAACTTCAGGGTGATTATCCACTGATTTATAAGTCCAAATAAAGGTTCTTACTTCTTTATTCATTCTGGTTTGATTAGAGTCAAGAAGAAATTGCCAAATCTCCAAACAGGGTAAACTGGAGTCACTTCGGTTAAAAGTGGGACAACTTCTTCATCATAAGTCCAATTGTATTGATTCAACTTCAGGATGATTCTACACTGATTTATGATTCCAAATCCAGATTCTTACATCTGGATTCATTCTGGTTTTATTATTATCAAGAAGAAATTGCCAACTCTCCAAACAGGGTAAAGTGGAATCATTTCGGTTAAAAGTGGAATAACATCTTCATCATAACTCCTATGATATTGATTCAACTTCAGGGTGATTATCCACTGATTTATGAGTCCAAATAAAGCTTCTTACACCTTCATTCATTCTGGTTTTATTAGTATCAAGAAGAAATTGCAAACTCTCCAAACAGGGCAAATTGCAATCACTTCGGTTAAAAGTGGGATAACTTCTTCATCATAACTCCAATGGTATTGATTCAACTTCAGGATGATTCTACACTGATTTATTATTCCAAATCAAGATTATTACATCTGGATTCATTCTGGTTTTATTAGTATCAAGAAGAAATTGCCAACTCTCCAAACAGGGCAAAATGGAATCACTTCGGTTAAAAGTGGGATAACTTCTTCATCATAACTCCTCTGATCTTGATTCAAATTCAGGGTGATTCTAAACTGATTTTTGAGTCCAAATCAAGCTTTTTACATCTTGATTCATTCTGGTTTTATTAGTATCAAAAAGAAATTGTCAACTCTCCAAACAGGACAAACTGGAATCACTTCGGTTAAAAGTGGGATAACTCCAATGATATTGATTCAACTTCAGGATGATTCTACACTGATTTATTAGTACAAATCAAGATTCTTACATCTTGATTCATTCTGGTTTGATTATAATGAAGAAGAAATTTCCAAATCTCCAAACAGGGTTAACTAGAGTCACTTCGGTTAAGAGTGGGATAACTTCTTCATCATAACTCCAATGATATTGATTCAACTTCAGGATGATTCTACACTTATTTATGAGTCCAAATCCAGATTCTTACATCTGGATTCATTCTGGTTTTATTTGAATCAAAAAGAAATTGCCGAATAAATATAATTTACTTTTAACATGTAACAAAGAAGAAATTGCCAACTCTCCATGCAGGGCAAACTGGAATCACTTCGGTTAAAAGTGGGATAACTTCTTCATCATAACTCCAATGATATTGATTCAACTTCAGGGTGATTATCCACTGATTTATGAGTCCAAATAAAGCTTCTTACATCTTGATTCATTCTGGTTTGATTAGAGTCAAGAAGAAATTGCCAAATCTCCAAACAGGGTAAACTGGAGTCACTTCGGTTAAAAGTGGGACAACTTCTTCATCATAAGTCCAATTGTATTGATTCAACTTCAGGATGATTGTACACTGATTAATGATTCCAAATCCAGAGTCTTACATCTGGATTCATTCTGGTTTTATTAGTATCAAGAAGAAATTGCCAACTCTCCAAACAGGGTAAAGTGGAATCACTTCGGCTAAAAGTGGAATAACATCTTCATCATAACTCCTATGATATTGATTCAACTTCAGGGTGATTATCAACTGATTTATGAGTCCAAATAAAGCTTCTTACATCTTGCTTCATTCTGGTTTGATTAGAATCAAGAAGAAATTATCAAATCTCCAAACAGG
>CAJHQQ010004211.1:0-31275 GCA_905132885.1 Moricandia moricandioides
TCAATGATTATGTCTATGACTATTTTGGAATTCATATCAATGTTTTCTAAATTCAAGAATCCTTCTTCTATAACACCAACTACATCTATTACAATAAAGTTGACTTGCGTCTCTTCATAGGCCTCCACGTCAGCAGAGAGCATGGGGCAAATAATGACACGTGGCCTCCTAAAAAAAATTCGGTTGTCCAGTAATTTTGTAACTGGAACTCTGTTGAGCCTTATGTTTTGTTGTTTGTTTGGGCTTTTATATACTATTTACTTCAAGCATAGTAAATGATAGGGTTTATTCATCTTTTGATCATCGAAATCGCCGTGGAGTTTTTCAGATAACGCAGCCACCGATCAAGTCACTGTAACGTCTCTCATGCTTGCATTAATACAAACTTTAATCCGAGCTTTATGGTGATTAACCCAGTTCTCCCACTCTGAAGCATTCAATCGCCCTCCTCGTCTCCCAAAGTAAATGACTCAAGCTCCGAGTATAAATATTCAAACCTTCGAGCGATGAACAACACAACGCCAACCACACCCAAAAGAATAGTATGTTCTAAGTACCAACTCAATGGCAAAAAGGTAATCGTGTCCATCTTCTATTAATCATGTACACGATATCATCCATTCCGATTGTCTAATCTTTTGATTTTTTTTTCATTGACACAGTCAACGCTTAGGAAAGTGTTAGCGCGAACTGTCATCTAAGATTCAGACACTGAGACAACGGCTTTTCTTACATTTGATATGGAGGTCGCTAAACTGCCGAACATTCAAGCCTCTGAGGCTGCATAATTGTTCTATAATCAACCACTAGACCACTAACTTTTCCTCATGCTTTGTGTCATGATTTCTAATATAGTGATGTTTCTATGTTTGCAGAGGTCATGTGTTGATGCTCAGATTGATACTGAACTCCCTCCTCCATTGCTGAGATTGTTGGGAATACTTACACCTTCCAGCTCAAATGAACCAACTTAAACTTCACTTCAAACCACAAGACCTTCACCATTTCCCGCATATTTCCTAAGAGAGAGCTTGCACCTATGCATGTCTTAGTTGTAAATATTTGTCTCATTTACTAATTTGAGTTTGCTGTGACTAAAAATATATAATCTTTGTTTTCCTTACTTTATTAACTGGAAGGTGCAGGGGTCCCTCAATCAGCGCTACCTAAAGTGTAGGTACCTGGATCAAATGCCAAAACTGGTAACACTTCCAATGTTGCAGTGGGGCCAACTACTTCTGATATCCACCAGCTGCACGTTCAACATCAACCAAACAACTTGCTCCCGATGAGAATGACCTGACGAAAGCACGTTTGGCATGAGTTCATTATGATAGCTTAAAAAAGCACACAATCTCCTTATTAAATAATGTCTTTAGCACATTTTCAGTTTCGTTTTAGTTTTTTTTTCTTTTGTTTCAAAATTGACGTAGTGGTTGATGTTTGAATTTTTAATGAAAATTTGTTTCGTAGTACGTGAAGATTTAACAGCACCTGAAAACCTATAAAATAGTTTGTATTACAGAAAAAAGTTTACTTGCAAACTACCAAACATAAATCAAGTGCATCACTTCCATTCTAACATATTTCCCCCATCATCTATGTTGTTCAGGGCAAGTTCAAGAGTAAGAGACTGATAATAATCAACAGAATGCTAGATATTAACATGTTCATTATGACACAGTAGATAATCGGTTTAGAGATTTTTATGTTAAGTTTCACAGCACTAGAAACAATGGTCCTATCAAGATTAACTTTCTTTGACATTACTATATGCTTCACCACAAACACATGTTCGATAAATAAATGACCAAGAAGCTCTAAAATTAAATTAAACGGTTACGGTTTGGATGCCTATACGTCTCCCAAATGAATCTCAAAGCAAACTGTAAATGCAAAACACTTGACATATGCCAGCCGTTACACACATAATCCCTACATTCTATCACTACACAATTCTGATGCAGGCTTTCGAGCTCTGATTACTCTAGAATCTACAGAAATCATGATTAAGACAACCACTGAAGTGAAAGTATAACAACAACAGGAAGATCCCAGACAGAAAAAAAAAACTGTTTCTGAAGCCTCCAAAGCATCATCATCAACTGTAACCAAAAGAAGCCTGAAAAAATAGTAAGTCCTAACCAGACTATAATGTTCAGACATTAACGGCTTTATACAACTAATTTATATTCTGCAAACTCTGTTTATGTAGTATCTTATCTACGCAAGCCTTGGTTACAAGAGCATTATCTCCTACTAACCACTCACACCTTACTCCCAGACCTGTAAGGCCAAGTTCATCTTAATGGTAAAACACTTCTAATGTTGTGACTTATTTAAGAAGTTAAGTCAAATGTTATGACTCTCACTCTTACGGCGTGATTTACAATCCCAGAAACTGATGGAAACTGGCCCGGCAGCAACAACAACTTATCCGCGCAACAAGACGTACGAAGCCACCCCAACAAGGCATGGGACATCAAGTAAATTAAAGTACGCAAAACTGGACCGTATGCATACTTTACTAATGTTCTTCCTCTTTGACATTAAAGGAGATGTGCTTATTCATCAAGCTGATCATCTCAACGTGGTTGACTTAGAACGAGTTAATAACTAACAAACTCATAAACGTTTTGTAATTTTCACAAAGTGAACATGCCATTTCAACCGTTTCATTGCAGCACAAAATCCTCTTTCTCAACTGAATAGTACAGAACATAGACTTCCATCGCTTGACACTAACTTGGCAACTCAAAACATTCAACATAGAACTGAAACTTATAAAAGTAGTCTACAAAAAGGTATTACATAGACTTCACTTTCCAAGGTCTCACTCACTATGTTGGAGAGGAGATCCCACATTGGAAAGATTAAGGGACTTGAGTAATATATAAGGAACTTGCGTCAATCCACTTATCGCCAATTGGTTTTAAGTTGGAAACCCAGGAAACTTATCATGGTATCAGAGCGGACCCACACCCTGACCCATTAATCTGGCCTGGATAGTGGCCTTATCATCCCACGAATTGATGCCCCAAAGAAGACTCAATTCCTTCGAGATTGCTAGAGAATAAAAAGCATTGTCTCGGGGGGGGGGAGGTGTATGATGGATTCTGCGAGATTAATGGTTATATGCACCATTATCTCGAGGGAGGGTGTTGGAGAGAAAATCTCACATTGGAAAGATGTAAAGGACTTGAGTAATATATAAGGAACTTGGGTCAATCCACTTATCGCCAATTGGTTTTAAGTTGGAAGCCCATGAAACTTATCACACTATGAAAATTGAAAACACTATTTCTCATCGTTATATCGACATTAGGTTTCAGTGAATCCCACGAGGGCTAGAGATTTTGCGGTTGGGTAAGGAAAAATGCAAGAAAGGAATCAAAACCAAAAAAGTGAGTTTTTACTTCAAAACTGAGCACCTTACTGCCAGTTAACAAAAAACTACCAGCTATCAAATATCATAAACGTCCAATTCATGTTAAGTTTATATATTAATGTCACACATTAACTCCTCTTTTTCAACAGCTATCTTTTCTACGAGTGGAAGCCGTCAAGGTATACAACAACCTCACACTGAACATGAGTTGAACACGTACTGTTACAATTATGCCTCATGATTGTCATTTGAAACAAGACTCAATAGCATTTTAGTTAATAGAAACTTAATCAAAAAAAAAAGAAAACTCAATAGCATTTCAAAAAAAAAGAAAACTCAATAGCATTTCAAAAAATATTTACTTCGGTTACTTGGATGTTAATTTAAAAATATGCTCATACATGGACACTTTTTCAAAGTACATCTCAATTAAAGATATATTTAAGCAACCTATTTGGACTAAGCCACCTCAAAAAAAAAGTAATACATCGCTTATTTTAATATATTTCAACCACAAAATAACATTACAATTATTAAGACAAAAAAGTCGAAACAGATGAATACACTACTGTCAATTAACCACTAGCAAATAGATGAAACAATTTACATTTAACTATCACTACATATGCAAAACAAAATGCACATGTATAAATTACAAATATTAAAAAAATTAAAATTTATATTTTTCATAAATTTTAAAATATTCACACTCCTTTATGTTAAACATTTGAATTTCCTCTTCATTCTGAACCAATTATATAGATTACAAGAATGTCAAAACAACACATTAAAAAACTCAAGTAGAAAAAGAAAATGAAAACAAATATTAATCAACGAAAATATCTCCACCTTCATAAAACAGTACGCAAAACAACCTAAAATACATTCACTAAAGAAAACAACCAAAATTAATCAACTATAATACAAAAATATGATAACAGAAAATCAAACACCACAAATTTATAAAACAAATGGCTAACAATCCGCGCGTAGCGCGGACAAACCAATAGTATGTAATAAAATAAAACTGTTAACCATCTGTGATCAAATAAGATTTGAACCAAAATATAGTAAATGCTTTTTTATTATTTTATGCAAAAAAAATCAACCATTAAATTGTTTATTTGTATTGGCTAGTAACCGAAATTGGTCATAATTAAGAAATTGAAAATTTTTCAATTCAGTTAAGACTTGCGAATCATTAATAATCTCAATTGTTGATTGATCATTAATATGTAACTGGAAACGATGACTCGAAGTTTTAAAATTTTCAGTTGTTTTCCAAACTTCAAAATCAATGATTAAAATATTTCCCTCCACAAAATCCTCTTCAAATTGTTGGATATATCTACTATTAATAGATCCAAATTGTTTCATTCTGCAACAACAAGTAAAAAGTAAATGAATCATGGCGAGTTGTGGAGCAGGATGCATTATCCTGAAAAAGGGACATTATTCAACAATATAAAATGAATCTAAAATGTGAGTGCTATTATTTATGGGAGTGATGGTGCAATAACAATAACAATAACAAAAACAAAAACAAAAAAGGGACACATTACAACAATGTAGCATGTAGTGTAGATATGCTTAATAAATGATAATCATCTACACTGTTAAGAAAACACGAATAACTTCATTATTTCATCATAATTAAGATGTGACTATAAGAAAACAAACCTTCTCATCTAGTAAAATAAAATTGAAATTAATAACTTCATTATTTTATTTAGTATTTTTGGCTATCCAAATACAAATAACTATTCCTATTATCTTTTGTTAACAACGTTTCATTTGAACATCTTCTTAAAATTTGTAATCATGTAATTGCATAGAACTTTTTCTCTTCACCATTTTATTTTAAATTAGTGAAACTTTTACTTTCAGAAACACGTGGACATTGACTATTTATAAATCTTGAAAAACCTACATAAATAGTCACATCTTTTTCATTAATATGTAGTTATTTTAAATGACACTTTTATGATTTATTTCCAATAGATATATCATTTCGAAAAAATATGAATAGTTACATCTTTTCAAATTATAGATAATTAATCTAAAATGATATGTTTACAAAACATTTTGAATAGACATATCTTTTCACAATATATTCTGAAAACATATTATTTTAAAAATAAATTTATTCTAAAAAAACACAATACTCTTAATTGGAGTTTACAACCTTTAAAATTAATTGGATTTGCTATTATTAATAGATTCATTCTTTTGAAAAATGTACACCTAACAAACTTCACAAATCATGTAATGTTATCACTTTAGTGATTCGATCCACCAAGGATGCACTTTTTATTAATAGTCATTAACTTTAAAGCTAACACAATCAGAGGTTTTCAATAGTAAACACAAGCGGGAAAATATGTTTTAGTGGGTTGAAACTCACATTTTTTAATTAATCGTGATTGGATATTAATCATAGTTAACATTGATTGAGGATTAATAGTCATAATTTTTTTTCCAATTTAGTTCAATATTCCAGTTTATTGAAACTCAATAATATAACTATTATTATGGGATTAAAAAATTATTATGGGATTGATAAAGAAAAAGTGGAAAGCCGTGTAGAAGCATCAAACATACTTGACTTTTATGAATTAAGAAACTGATGAGGTACCTATAATATTCTATTCTATTTATGTTGCTGAGAAAAGTCGATGCATTATTAGAAATTATCGCCAAATTATAGAAAAGTATTACGCGTTTTCCCTCTAATGTTTCTCTAAAAAGGTAAGTTGTTTATCTTTAATCACATGACATGCAATCGACCAACCTGTCAACTAGGAACTAATATTTCATTTTATCTTTTGGGTCAGGTAAGTTTTCATTTATTACATAACCTGAAATTCACGCTGGTTTTAAAATATGTACAAAATTAAAATAGATGTATGTCAAAAAAAAAAAAAACAAAAAAAAAAATCAGACTCTCAAAATATGATCCATTTATAGAATTTTTCTTACACAAACAACGCGGAAGTGTCTTCGATTACACATGACTTATCATTATGTAATCTATATATATGCATGCATTAATAATACCACAACAAGAGTCTCGATCTTTGTTATAGTACTTGGAGTATTTCTTAAATCAATTGTTCGTTGGAAATGTTCCACTTTCTTTATATCTTTTAGTAAAGATTCTTGGAGACACAACCAAGAAAATGATGAGATCCACAAGTCATGTCTTCACTCTTATGGTCATCTGTTTCATCACCCTGTTCTCTTCTTCCATCCACGTTCAGGGAAAGATCCGACGATTCAAATGGGAAGTGAAGTACGAGCTTAAGTCACCGGATTGTTTTGAGAAGCTAGTCATTACAATAAATGGCCAGTTTCCAGGTCCTACCATCAAAGCTCAACAAGGTGACACCATTATCGTCGAGCTCAAGAATAGCTTCATGACTGAGAATGTCGCTGTCCATTGGCATGGAATCAGACAGGTACGTACAAAAATCCTAGTCAACTTTTATATGGATTTAATATGTCTTTTTTTAAATTTTGTCAAGAAACATATCACAACACTTGATGAATACTTGTAATGTCTTTATTTGGGTTTCAGATTGGGACTCCATGGTTTGATGGAGTAGAAGGTGTTAGTCAATGTCCAATTCTTCCTGGAGAGATATTCACATACCAGTTCGTCGTTGATAGAGTAAAAAAAAACCATAAACTCAGAAAATAATTTCAATCTTTCTTTATGTAATTATGTTAATTACTCTGTTTTTTTTTTTTAATTTGCTCTATAGCCTGGGACATACATGTATCATTCACACTATGGGATGCAGAGAGAATCTGGATTAATAGGAATGATTAGAGTTTCTCCTCCTAGTACAGAACCTGAACCGTTTACATACGATTATGACCGGAGCCTTTTGTTAACCGATTGGTATCACAAAAGCATGTCCGAGAAAGCGACCGGTTTAGCCTCCATACCCTTTAAATGGGTTGGTGAGCCACAGGTGAATGTATCTACTCCATATAAGTCAGATTCTTAGCTTTTGGTTGACCTAATTGTTATTTTGGATGATGAAATATCAGTCGCTTATGATACAAGGAAGAGGAAGATTCAACTGCACAAACAACCTAATGATTCCTCAGCGCTCGGAAGCTCAAGTCTGTAACGCTTCAAACGCTGATTGTTCACGTTTCGTCCTCACGGTGATCTCCGGGAAGACGTACCGGCTTCGAATTGGTAGCTTGACGTCTCTCTCTGCTCTTAGTTTCCAAATTGAGTTAACCTAGCTTGAGACTCAAGCAACCATTTTAATTCCACTCTGTTTCTGTATCTAATGGAAAATGAGTGAAACTAAACGACAGGGACATAGCTTGACAGTAGTTGAAGCAGACGGACACTACGTTGAACCATTCACTGTGAAGAATCTCTTCATATACTCAGGAGAAACCTATTCCGTGCTTCTCAAGGCAGATCAAAACCCTAACCGAAACTATTGGATCACCACAAGCATCGTTAGCCGTCCAGAGAAAACTCCACCGGCAACCTCTGTACTCAACTACTACCCTAATCACCCACGACGGCGTCCTCCCACGCCGGAAGCCTCCAATTTTCGGCCGGAATGGAATGACACGCGCCACCGTCTCGCACAAAGCTTAGCAATCAAGGCGCGTAGAGGATTCGTACACGCGCCGCCGGATAATTCCGACAAAGTGATTGTGCTTTTGAATACACAGAACAAAGTTAACGGATACATGCGCTGGTCGGTCAACAATGTTTCCTACCAACACCCTACAACGCCATACTTAATCGCGTTAAAGCATAATCTCACAAACGCGTTTGACTGGCGTTTCACACCGCCAGAGAGTTATGATTCTAAAAGCTATGACATATACGTGGTACCCTCAAACGCAAACGCAACTATGAGCGACGGGATCTACCGCTTGAAGTTTAACTCCACCGTGGACGTGGTTTTACAGAACGCTAATACGATGAGTGTGAACAACAGTGAAACGCACCCGTGGCATTTACACGGTCATGATTTTTGGGTGCTCGGGTATGGTGAAGGGAAATTTAACGAGTCGGAGGATCCGAAAAGGTATAACTTGGTTGACCCGATTATGAAAAACACGGTTGCGGTACAACCATATGGCTGGACCGCGCTGCGTTTTAGAGCGGATAATCCTGGCGTTTGGGCGTTTCATTGCCATATTGAGTCGCATTTTTTCATGGGAATGAGGATTGTGTTCAAGTATGGGATCCATAGCGTTTCCAACTTGCCTTCTTCTATCATGGGATGTGGTCAGACTAGACGCTGATAGTATGTTTTATTAATTTTTTTTGGTAATTTTTGTAAGACCAAATTGATGGATTTTTTTTTCTTTTTTCTCTTATTGCTTTTAATACTTTGATTATTGATTTCAGTAACATAATGGATGTGATTATATGGTCAGTAATATTATAGAGTAAAAGTTTACTAGAAAATTTGTATTACTCCAAATTTCCACTTAAAAGTATCAATCAAGTGAATATTATATATAGTCTCACCTATTTACTCTAGATACTACTATAAAAAGAAAAACACACACATTTTTACTCTGAATTAAGTTCCGAACAAAAATTATTTGTTCTCAAGGGTTTAACCCAAAACTGAATAAAACTTGATTAACCGGAATTAGATAAAGTTCCAACTTTCTAGCTATGCTTTCTTATAGTATAAAATTAGCAACTAAATTTGAATCAGAATAACTAAAATCACGTCAAACAAAACCCATTGTAAAACTGTCTTATATAAATTAAATAAATCGAAATAATTTAGACAATGCTAAACCATAAAGAAAGCTATGCAAGTTTGGAGGTTAAAGACCAAAATTATTATGTTCAATCTGTTGTGGCACATGCGGGTTTGAGAAAGACCCGTAAACAAAAAGCCCATAAATTTATGTATTGGGCTTAAAACTAAGGCCTATCTTATTTTGTAAAGAACTAATAATTTGTCAGGAAAAGTATGAAAGACCATGACACATTGATTTGTGTGCTCCAATCATATTGCAGAGTACAATTTTCACTGTTCCCAGTCCACACATTCCCATTTCATAAACTTATTTTTCCCTGGTCAAAAGTCATAAACAGTTTTCATGAAAGAAAGGTTATTGTATTTTAAAAGTTTATAACTTGCGAAAACTAATACTAGAATACAAAGAAACTTACAAAACTTAAACACCTTTTTCATTTGGTAAAGGGTATTTTTAGCAATAAAAAGAAAACAAATCATCATATATAAATCTTTTAGCAATAAAAAGAAAAAACATCGTCAGACACATTTATTGTTCTCAACAAATTTCAAGTTCCTGCATTATAATAAATATTCATAGATCAAGATAGAAACAGAGTTGATGTGACCACTGTAATTATTTCAAAGTCACCACTGTAATTATTTCAAAGTCACCACTGTAAAAATATTTTTGCAGAATTAGCAAAGAAATCAATGAAAGAGGGAAATAAAAAAATGGCACGAGTGAGACAATTTCACACGTGTGAAAGAAGCGTCATCATCTTCTCATCTTCCCAAGTTCCGGCTGGCTCGCTCTCTCTTTTTCTCTCGATTTGAGGAGTTCCGTTGCGGTAGACTGTTACGACGGAGTTAAATCTTCTTCTCTGTAAGTTCTGTGAAAGGCAGGGCGAGCTAGTAGTTTGATCAGTGCAAAACTTACGAAGAAGATAGAGAGCGATTTCGATTCAGTATTGTCTTACTTCTCCTGGAGAGATTCGTTGGTTTGAATCTCTCATGCTCAGGTAATTTCTCATCGCTTTGCTATTTCGCCTCGATCAAAAGAGTCTGGATCCGTTCATATTTGTTCTTCAGCTTTGTTTAATCGTATAAGCTATTTGGAATCATCTCGTTATGGAGAATCTGGATTTTTCTAGATTGCTTCAAGTTAACAATTATTTTTTGTGTGGTTTTGGAAGAACATTGAGAAAGAAAGATTCGCGAATCCAGATTTGAGGATTCGGAAGTTTTACTAGTTGTTTCATGGTGTTCTAATCACGCGTGTTACTATACAATATCATTTTTGATTATTATCTTTTTCCATATTATAATGTTGTGGTTGCTTGGCTTTTACATATGTTATGATTTGTTTGTTTCTTTAACCTTCGGAGTTTGGAATCGTTTCAGGTGATTTTGAGCACTTGTTATCAAGAAGAAGCTAGTTTTGGTTTTGGAGAATACAGTTCCAGCCATGCCTTCTCTCCAGCTTTTGCAGCTAACCGAGCGGGGTCGAGGTCTTGTTGCTTCAAGACGGTAACTATTATTGCTTTCCTCTGAATTTTTATTTGTTTTGCTTCTTCTTGTGTCTCCTTTTACCTCTTGGGGATGAGCTATCATAATCTGATGTGAGTTCATTAGTTATTTTTTGTCTTCTGTTAAATTTTATAGGAAATCTATTCTGCTTGCGGCTGGGGTCGTGGCTGCCGGTGGAGCTGTTTACTTAAAATCAAGAATCAGCTCCTCGAGGAGTGGTTCTTCGCGTGGACAGAGTGGTGATGATGATGAGGCATTGGAAAGGCTGACAGGAAACAATAAGAACGCAAAGAAAACCACAACAAAGAAGAAAGGAGGAGGATTGAAGTCTCTTCAGGTTCTCACTGCTATTCTCTTGTCTCAGATGGGAAAAATGGGTGCCAGGGATCTTCTGGCACTAGTGGGCACTGTGGTATGCATTTCCTCTCTATTCTTTAAACGCATTGTTATCGTGGTTTCTGTTGTTGATTATGCTTTTGTTTTATGTTATTGCCCAAGAGCTGGCAAAAGTATGATTATTTTTCTGATCTTTTATATTTTACAAATAACAGGTTTTCAGAGCTGCTTTGAGCAATAGGTTGGCGAAAGTTCAAGGTTTCCTATTCCGTGCTGCTTTCTTAAGACGTGCGCCACTGTTTCTGCGTCTTATCTCCGAGAATATTATGTTGTGTTTCATGCTGTCGACGACGCACGCTACATCAAAGTACATAACTGGGGCTTTGAGTTTGCGTTTCAGAAAGATATTGACGAAAATCATCCATTCACATTATTTTGAGGTAGCCACTGCTTGTCTTTTTGAATGGGGGCAATTCAATTATTTACCATTTCTTTATGGTATTATGTTTTTGACAAGTTAGCATATCGCGTATACTTCACACTACTGGATAAAACTTTAATAATTCTTTATGGTTGTTTCAGAATATGGTATACTATAAAATATCACATGTGGATGGTCGGATTACGCACCCGGAGCAACGAATTGCCAGCGATGTACCAAGATTCTCCTCAGAGTTGAGCGAACTTATACAGGATGATTTGACGGCTGTTACTGATGGAATTTTGTACGCATGGCGCCTTTGTTCATATGCTAGTCCAAAATACATCTTCTGGATACTGGTGATTTTTATTTAATCTTCTGTGTTTGCAATATTGACTTTGGATTGGGCCATTTATGGTGCTTTGACTTACATCCGTGTGCAGTACAATTTTTTTGATCTGATGTTTATGAACTAACTTGAACAATTGTTGCCCAGGCATATGTACTGGGAGCCGGTACTGCGATAAGGACCTTTTCTCCTTCTTTTGGCAAATTGATGTCCAAAGAACAGCAGTTGGAAGGGGAGTACCGACAGCTTCATTCCCGTTTAAGGACTCATTCGGAAAGCATAGCATTCTATGGTGGGGAAACCAGGGAAGAATCTCATATACAACAAAAGTTCAAGAATCTTGTTAGTCATATGAGTGAAGTCCTTCATGATCACTGGTGGTTTGGCATGATCCAAGATTTTCTGCTGAAGTATCTTGGTGCCACAGTTGCTGTTATTCTGATTATCGAACCATTCTTCTCTGGGCATCTAAGACCTGATGACTCGACCTTAGGGAGAGCTGAGATGCTAAGCAATATAAGATATCACACCAGTGTCATTATTTCTCTCTTTCAGGCGTTGGGAACACTTTCTATAAGTTCCAGGCGTCTCAGTCGACTCAGGTAATACTTTATGATGGATCGCATGCCAGACTTTTTAAACTGTAAACATTGTGTAGCTGTTTGTCTGCAAATCTGCAGACATAAGTTTTTCTTTGCTGTTAAGTGCTTTACTAAGAAGAATTAATTTTGTTTACCATAAGCAAAAGAGTAAGAGTTCAGTTTTAGTCTCTATAGAACATTGGGGAAGGATGGAAAAAATTCTGATTCAAGATACATTCTTCCTAGCCTTTGATTTTTCGATATTAGTGAGTTCATATGCGGACGAGAGATTAGTTACACTTAACTTTACAGCCATCAGTTGTGGTGGCTAGACTTTCTAATTAATGAAATGTTTTTGCTTCCAACAGTGGTTATGCTGACCGAATCCATGAGTTGATGGCTGTCTCGAGAGAACTCTGTGGTGATGATAAAATATCTTTACAGAGAAATAGAAGCAGAAATTACCTTACTGAGGCTAACTATGTTGAGTTTTCGGGTGTCAAGGTAGTTCGAACACAGATTCATGTTCCTGTAATTCTTTCCAAAATTATGTGTTCTTAATGTTACTTAATACACTTCAGGTTGTTACTCCAACGGGAAATGTTTTGGTCGAGGATCTCACCCTTCGAGTTGAGCAAGGATCTAATCTTCTGATAACAGGTGAACGCTTTTCATCTAGAAAATGACATTTTACTAATAAAATTCTTTTCATAGCAAAAATGATTGCTAGAATAGCCTATGCTGCTACGTTACTATTTTCTCATCCTTGGGGTGAGAAGCAAAGATGGAATTTTTTTAGTACCCTTTGTTGTCTTTATGAAGAGAATAAAAAAAGCGGATGTGAACTTGGAGATCCATTGGAAGAAGTAATTCTTCTTGTATTCAGGAAGGGATAGCCATGTAACTCTTGCCAAATTTTAATTTGCTATGCCTATTTATAGACGACTCATGCATGCCCAATTCAACGATTAGGGTGTTATTGGAATGGTGTGGCAACACATCATCTTTTGAGATTTACTTACTGGAAACCTTTAGGTTTCTAGTATTCAATTTTATTACTTTAATTTATGTTGATATCCGCCTGTATGATGTTATTATTGTTCTCTCATTTCATTATTTCTTCAACACTATGAATCGTAGGTCCTAATGGAAGTGGCAAGAGTTCCCTTTTCCGAGTATTAGGAGGTCTATGGCCGCTGGTGTCTGGGCATATTGTGAAGCCTGGGGTTGGTTCTGATCTTAACAAGGAGATATTCTACGTGCCTCAACGGCCCTATATGGCAGTTGGAACACTTCGCGACCAGTTAATTTATCCGCTTACTTCTGATCAAGAGACTGTACCGCTCACTGAGTCTGGAATGGTGGAGCTATTGGAAAATGTTGGTATCCTATTTACTTCGTGACCAGTTAATAGTAGGATGGATTGTGTGGTTTGAGCTTGTTTTCTGTCAAGATTTGTATATTTTGCTTATTTTTGTGGAACTCTGCTTTTGTAGGTTGACCTAGAATATTTATTAGATCGCTACCAACCTGACAAAGAGGTTAATTGGGGTGATGAATTATCTCTTGGAGAGCAACAGAGATTGGGAATGGCCAGACTGTTCTACCACAAGCCTAAATTTGCAATTCTTGATGAATGCACAAGTGCTGTGACAACTGATATGGAAGAACGTTTTGCTGCTAAGGTTCGAGCTATGGGAACTTCTTGCATAACAATCTCCCATCGTCCTGCTCTTGTTGCATTCCATGATGTTGTTCTGTCATTAGATGGAGAAGGGGGATGGAGTGTTCACTACAAGAGGTTGGAATTGTTTCTTAACCATCTTTGTGAGGTTATCAAAGTTTTCTTTTGCATTTACGTATTTAAATGATTAAAACTTTAGGGATGACTCTGCACATCCGACGGACGCTGGAGTTGATTCAGTGAAAATTTCAGATACAGATCGTCAAAATGATGCGATGGTTGTTCAGCGAGCGTTTGCTGCAGCTAGAAAGGTCTTCAACAGCTTATGATTTTATTTTATTTTTAATTCTTCGTTGAGGGGTGCTTTTTGGTGGTTATAACCTTGTTACTTGGTGCTGTGTAGGAATCTGCCACAGCTAATTCCAAGGCTCAGTCGTACCTGACGCAGTTAATTGCAAAATCACCAATTGTTGATAAAAGTGTTGTGCTGCCTCGTTTTCCTCAACCTCAAACATCCCCAAAGGCGTTACCATTAAGAGTAGCTGCAATGTTAAACACATTGGTGAGCTTGAGTTATTAGTGTTTTAATTTTGTTGAAAACAACTTTCACCAATTTTTACTAACCTTGATTTAGATAAATCTGCATGTCCTCTTTAGCTTCCTTGGAAGGCGAACTGTTTGTTACACTTGGCTAACTTATTTGCCCCACATTAATACTAAAAGTAGCTGACCACTTCATTGTTATGTTTCAGATACCCACTCTATTTGACAAACAAGGAGGACAACTGCTTTTGGTTGCTTGCCTTGTGGTCTCAAGAACCTTGATCTCTGACCGAATAGCCTCTTTGAATGGTATACTCTTTTCTGTTACCTGATTAGTTTTATTGTTTGGGCTCTTTTTCTAACAACCACATGTGATTTTCGCAGGGACCACTGTGAAGTATGTCTTGGAGCAAGATAAGGCAGCCTTTGTCCGTTTGATTGGTTTGAGTGTTCTCCAAAGTAGTGCATCTTCTGTCATTGCTCCTTCATTAAAGTAATCTTTCCTTTTTGTGCAAGTTAAAACCTCATTGTGTTTTTACTTCTTTTGGTCTTATGGAGTTTTTCTTAGATTATTAGTTACATTTAAGGAATCCTTGCTGATGTGGTTTCACCTAACCCTTATTTTTTTTTACATTTTTTCCAGGCATCTAACGCAAAGGCTAGCTTTAGGGTGGAGGATTCGTTTGACTCAGCATCTGCTACGGAATTACTTGAGAAATAATGCGTTTTACAAGGTCAATTCAGATCTAAGATGCTTAAAGATACTATGCTAGCATGCCGTATTTATGCATTGTGAATTATGACTAAGACCTTGAGTTATTCAGTGCAACTTGACCTAAAGGCTAAAATAAAGCACGATGTGTTATTCACACTTAAGTAAGAAGTATGCTGATCCACACCAATTTGAAATGGATATTATTTGTGGTCTGTTTATGCGTCATAAAGGCGGTTTGTTTGTTCTTTTTCTTGTAAGTTGATATCGCAAATTTAGAGACACTAAAGATCTCATTGGGTTGATATCTATGCAGGTTTTCCACATGTCAGGCAATAGTATTGATGCGGACCAAAGACTCACTCGTGACCTGGAAAAGTTAACCACTGACTTGTCTGGACTTCTTACTGGAATGGTAAAGCCATCAGTTGACATTCTCTGGTAAGTACATTTTGCTAGATTGTTTTCCTGATTTTTGTTTCGTGGTTCTTGGTTTGAGTTTCAAAAAAAATATAAAAAATTGAAGGTTCACCTGGAGGATGAAGCTATTGACTGGCCAAAGGGGAGTTGCCATACTTTACACATATATGTTACTTGGTCTGGGTTTCCTGAGACATGTTGCTCCTGATTTTGGTGATCTAGCCGGTGAAGAACAGCAGCTTGAAGGGAAGTTTAGGTAACTCTTTTTATGTTTCTCCAATTTTTAGATGATGGCGTTATAGCGACTATCTGGACCAACTTCTTCCTGCTTATGTAGGTTTATGCACGAGAGACTGAACACTCATGCTGAATCCATTGCATTCTTTGGAGGCGGAGCACGAGAAAAAGCTGTAAGTATCTTCACTTCCGTTGCTATTAGTGTTGGATTTTGGGCTAGCTATTTATGAAGCACAGGTAATAGAAGTGAAAGCGCTACAAGCATTCTTGGAAATGTTAAATGACATATGTGATGCTGGCCTTTTCATGCCATCTGCCCTTATCTGTTTTTCTTTTTTGGAGCAGATGGTTGACACAAAATTCAGGGCACTACTGGACCACTCTCTCATGCTCTTGAAGAAGAAATGGTTGTATGGCATACTTGATGATTTCGTGACAAAGCAACTTCCCAATAATGTGACTTGGGGATTGAGTTTGTTGTATGCTTTAGAACACAAGGGAGATAGAGCACTTGTCTCCACTCAAGGTGAAGATCTGTCAAACTTTTCGACGTGAGCCAATTAAGTTTGTAAATTCTCTGTATATAACGCTTCTTGCATGATGTCTTGATACCAGGTGAATTGGCACATGCATTGCGGTATCTAGCTTCTGTTGTCTCTCAAAGCTTTATGGCGTTTGGTGATATTCTTGAACTACACAAGAAGTTCCTTGAGCTCTCTGGTGGTATTAACAGAATTTTTGAGCTCGATGAGTTTTTGGATGCTTCTCAGTCAGGTACTACACCATATATACGCTCACACTTAAGAATTATTTGGCTTAAACATACGCTATAGAGAATGTATTTACTTGGGTTGATCATATTCTTTTTGTCCTACTATATTCAGGTGTTACCTCAGAAAATCACACAAGCCGCTTGGATTCTAAAGATCGAATATCCTTTTCAGAGGTGGATATCATTACCCCTGCGCAGAAATTGATGGCCAGCAAGTTGTCATGCGAAATAGTTGCAGGGAAAAGCCTGCTCGTCACAGGTTGGTGAATTAAATATTCGTCATTAATTTTATTGCATGAGCGTGGAGGCCTAACACTAGCAAAATTTTCAGGTCCAAATGGTAGTGGGAAGACTTCTGTATTTAGAGTCCTTAGAGATATATGGCCCACTGTATGTGGAAGACTTGCCAAACCATCATTGGATATCAAAGAACTTGGGTCAGGGAATGGCATCTTTTTTGTCCCGCAGAGACCATATACATGTTTAGGGACGCTGAGAGATCAGATTATATACCCTCTATCTAAAGACGAAGCAGAGAAAAGGGCAGCAAAGTTGTACACCTATGGTAAGTAAAAAAAGTTCATTTTTCTACATAATGTCGGTTTGATTCTCAAATCAATCCTACAAATTAAAGAAGTGAAGTAGAAATTTATATGATGATGTTCCATATCTCTCTGATACTTTATTGTTTTTGAGTAACAGGAGAAAGCTCAAGTGAAGCTGGAAGCGTTCTGGACGTTCATCTGAAAACAATCCTGGAGAATGTTCGATTAGTTTATCTTTTGGAAAGAGATGAAAGTGGTTGGGATGCTACAACCAACTGGGAAGACATATTATCTCTTGGAGAGCAACAGAGGCTAGGCATGGTAAAATCTCTTGTAGAGGCAACAGCCAGACATACATATATAGTTTTATGATTCTCATGAATAATCTGACTTGTTTCGGTTGTTTCTTTGTGTATCGTAGGCACGTTTGTTCTTTCACAGACCAAAGTTTGGAATCCTAGATGAATGCACCAAGTAATTGATCAAAGTCCTTTTTCTACAACAATTCCTCTTGCAATAATCTTTTCCCTTTTGTTTAATACATCTGCTCTTTGGTTTTGCAGCGCGACTAGTGTTGATGTTGAGGAACAGCTCTACAGGGTTGCGAAAGACATGGGAGTTACTTTCATAACCTCCTCACAAGTAAGTTCTTATTTTCATTCATTATTATAGAAACAAAAGCTCTTTACGAAAATCTCACAACTCTTTCTCAAAAAAACCTCAGCGTCCGGCGTTGATACCGTTCCACTCATTGGAGCTAAGGCTGATTGATGGAGAAGGAAACTGGGAGCTACGCTCTATCGAACAGACGACAGAGTAAAACTCAGCAAGACACTTAAAGAAGGTTCTTATATAGTTCTATAAGTAATAAGCAATTAGAATATAAATCAATCTTTACCACAAGCTATATGATCCAAGGAGCGGAAAGAGAATGCGTCCGATGTTACTATGCTTTCGACAAGTGTAGGTATAAAATTCAATTGGTGGAGCATTTTGAGTTTCTACCGTGGAGTATTATGGTGCTTTAGCTTTGAAGAAACCCAAAAAAAAAAAAAGAAAGATGATACTGATTATACATTTGATAGCATAAATATTGTACAGTTTGTTTCCTTTGTCATGGAGATTGATCTTACCTTTGGTTGGTTGGTATTACATTTATTTTAAGTTCTATCTTTTAATAAAGTGAACAAAAATATGACGTAAAAAAGGAATAAAGTAAAATAAAAATTTAGAACTGAAGTAAAAAGCCTTTCACTCGCAAACCAAAAGCTCAGACCGGAGGAAATAGCGAGAGTTCAGACATAGGAAAATGGATAGAAGAACGGCAGTGAGAAAGCCAAACACTCCCACTGCCGATTTGCTTTCCTGGTCGGAGACGCCTCCCTCACCCGCTTCTGCTGCTCGTTCTCACCAGGTTTGCCTTCTTTTTTACTTTTTGAGGGTTTTTCTTTCCATTTCTTTTCAAAAAGAAAAGCAGAGGTAATTGGTCTAACTTGTTTGCAGCCGTCAGGTAGAATCAGCAGGTTCTCGGTGGCGGTCAGATCACATAAGAGGAAGCTCAGTCTCTCAATAAGCTATAAAACATCCCTTCAGTTCTTTTCCTCATTTCATTTTATAGTATTGTCTTGTTTGAAGTTTGTTAACCTATTCAATACATCTCAATCTCATATTTTGTAGTTACTGTTTCTGCTTCTTTTGCTTCTCTTGTGATTAATAATAAATAGGGCTGGAATTTTGAACGGTAGCAAACCCAAAATTTTGGTTAGTTCAGTTTGAATCGAAAAGTCTTTTTAAAAAGTTCAGTTTTTGGTTCGGTTCCATTACTTATTACTTCATTTTCTTTTTAGAAAACAATTAAAAAAAACTGAAACCATACTACACCAAAAACTGAACTAACTATACTGAATGTGACAGAACATATCCAATATTTTAACAAAACCAAAAAACAAGAGGCCGACTTCACTGGGGATCGAACCCAGAATCTCTGGTTTCGTAGACCAGCGCCTTATCCATTGGGCCATGAAGTCTTTTGATTATGTGGTGGATTAGATAAGTTTAGAGAGTAATACTAACAGACAAGCGTAAGTTCTACTTTTATCGTTTCCTCGTCACCGTCGCTCACCCGCAGTCTCTACCAAATGTTTATGATCTTTCTTAATAAGTTAAGCTTAAAATATCAAGAAAAAAAACAATTAATTCTCCGAGTATTGGATAAGAGAGAGAGATGATTTACTTCTTCTTTTAAGAACTTTCTGTTTCCAAATAGAGTCTATGTATGGCGTATTAGGTAGATGATCACCAGCTATTACAGCTGAGTCAGTTTTGTGGTGTAGGTTGATCAGAGGGATCGTGTGGAATCTGAAAGTTTTAATCTTTACTAAAAATAGGAATACAAATAGAGGAAAGGAGGGCGAAGATCATGGGGAAGCACAAATCTTTGAGAAGCAAAGCACTTCACTTTGTCACCGATCTCACCACCGGTCTCCTTAATCCCATCTCTGATAAACCCTCCTCTGCTCCTCCTCCTCCTCTTCTGGTATCCATCCAAAAGTTTTCATCTTTTTTTCTTTTTGTCTTGTTGTTGAATGTTGACTCAGTCCAGGTTTGTCTTTGGGTTTGACATTAGATAGAGACTTATCTTTGTTCTTTGAGGATTTTGCTTGGTGTTAATGGGTTTCCCTTTTTGGATTTGATTGTGAAATAGAAAATAATAATAATAATAATAATGCTTAGTTGCTTGAGAACATTTGAGTATTTCTAGGTTGGAGTTTCTGTTTGTGTGATCACGTGATGATGGTCGAGCTTTAGGTTGATGGTCGAGCTTTAGGTTGCTAAACAACCTGAATTCGAAGGCACCCCACTGCCACGCGGATATGAGGTTGTTTAGGTTCGAAAGAATTCATATGTGGGCTGCATCTCCCGTTAGGAACTAGTCTGAGTCTTTCCATAAGTTTGGGAGACTCCAATTTAACAAAAAAAAAGTGATCATTTCAATGAGCTCCTGAATATTCAGTTTTTGAATTTGGCTTAAATAGGATGAGGAAGATGAGTCTAAGAGAGATCAGCTAGAGTCCATCACTGAAGAGCAGTCCAAGGATTTAGTAGACGAACCAGACACTTCTTCTTTCTCTGCGTTCCTTGGTTCACTCTTATCCTCTGATCCAAAGGACAAACAAACCCACAAGGATCAGGAAGAAGGTGAAGAAGAAGAAGAAGAAGATTCAGAGGCAGAAACAAGCGAAACATCATCGTCATCTTCATCCTCAGTGAATACTAGAACAATGAAAGAAACTACTACTACTACTACTGTTGCTGGTGGTGGTGCAAAGAAGAGCTTGTTCTCTAAGTATAAGCAGCATTTGAAGAATTTTTACCAGGCTGTTAAGTTTTCCAAGGATCGAAAGGGAAATAATGCTGAGGTTAAAACGGATGATGAAGAGACTGAATGTGATGGCTTGGAGATGAAGCAGATGCAGAATAAAGAGGAAGCAACAATAGTACAAGCAATTATTATACCTGAAATTTCAGAGCCCTCTGTACTATTAACAGACCAGTCAAGACGTTTCCTTTATACTTCACTTCCTGCTCTTGTTCAAGGCAGGAAATGGATTTTGCTTTATAGGTGAGAAAACACACACTTTCAAAGCATCTCAAAGTTCAATCCTTTGGTTTGATCTGTTCTTTTTTTTTGTTTTCAGTACATGGAGGCATGGTATATCACTATCAACGCTGTACAGGAAAAGCCTCCTCTGGCCTGGTCTCAGTTTACTGGTAAATTAAAACTCAAAAATATTTGGTTTCATTTCGTTAAAGTATGGACCTCTTATCTATAGCAAACCAATGTTGTTTCAGGTTGTTGGAGACAGGAAAGGTTCGGTTTTTGGTGGTCTTGTCGAGGCACCTTTGATACCAACTGATAAGAAGTATCAGGTTTGGTTCCAGATATCTATCTTTATTAGATTCCGTTTCTTTTCATCTTTAGTTGATGTTCTTTGTCTCCGCGCTGTGTTGTGTTCAGGGAACCAACAGTACATTTGTTTTCACTGATAAGTCTGGACAACCCACTATATACCGTCCCACGGGTATTGTTATCAGTAACATAGAGCTTCTTGGAGTCTTTTTCTTATTCATTTTTGTGATTATGGTTTGCATTTTGAGCAGGCGCAAATAGGTTTTACACATTATGCTCCAAGGACTTTCTAGCTCTCGGTGGTGGTGGACGATTTGCTCTCTATCTAGACAGTGAGCTGTAAGATTTCCTATCTCCACGACAAACAACAACCCATGTATCCTCACTTTGTTTTGATTCATCGTGTTCTTTTCATAGGCTAAGCGGATCAAGTGCTTACTCGGAGACATACGGGAACACTTGTCTTGCAAACACTCAGGACTTTGATGTTAAGGAAGTGGAGGTACTATTCCACATCAACTCTCTCTCCTTTTGTTTCAACCTTTTTTGATGAAGACAAAACAATGAGAAAACAACCATTGATATTGTTTGCAGCTATGGGGATTTGTGTATGGCTCAAAGTATGATGAGATTCTTGCTCTCAGCAAAACAACAGAGGCTGGTGTATGCAGGTGGTAATATTTGATCATGATGAATGAAGATTATGAAATGGAATTAAAAAAAAAAAGAGAGGGTTCTCTTTTGTAAATGTGTAGTAATATAAAATGTTGTGGACCTATCTTAAGTGACTTAATCACATCTCAAACACACTTACTTGTAACCAAGAAACCTTTTTTTGTTGTTGTTGTGATGATTTTGGAATGAAATGTCAAAACATAAAACTGACTCTTTAGTCCATTGAAGGTTCATCAATCATTATACACCAGAAGATCTGGCTTCTTAGTTACTAGAAAAAATGATTTATTATTTTTAATTTTCTATAAGTTGATTTTGGCGGGATATAAACAAAATCAATTTAGGTGTTCAATAAATCAGATTAGATCTCCGTCAAATCAGTAATCCTTATAAAAAAAGGTTTGACCACTACATAGCAATATTTTTAACATAGATTTAATTAAAACCATAATGGTAAATGGTTTAAGATTGTAAGTAAAACTGTCAAACATAAATCTTCATATAAACATTATGTAGAATTGTGGTAGTTTATGTATATTTGTCATAAATAAAATATTTAAATCAATATTAAAACTTAATACGGCCCAACGCATAGCGGCAAAAACTTCATTTGGCCCATTAATTAGTTATCGGCCCATTAAGATACACGTAAATAGAAACACGAAGACCCCTTCCCCTCACCATTCTGCAGAAAATGGCAAGTCGAATGGGAGGAAGAGCAGTTCACTTCGCGAACCTCCCGATGATGCTTCTAATGCCGACAAAGCTGACCAACATCCACGAGTTCGCGCTGAAAACGATCCCATCGGCGACAAAGATCGAGATCAAGCTAGTCCTGGAGGCTCTCTACGGGTTAGAGATCGAAAAGGTGAACACTTTGAACATGGACGGGAAGAAGAAGAAGCGCGGCGGGCTGTTGATAGCCAAAGCTGACTACAAGAAGGCTTACGTCACTCTCAAAAGGCCTCTGACGATTTCGAGGGATCTGTTTCCGGTGAAGTTTGTTGAGGAAGATAGGAAGAGTGAAGTAAAAGGATCTGGATTTGTGGAGGAGGATGGTTATGAGAAGAGTCATTGGCTTGATCAGAAGGACAAGAGGGAGATTGGTGGTTATGGTAATGGTAAAGGTCGTCGCAATTCGCCGGCGAGAGGTGTTGCTGCGGCGGCGGGGGAGAAGTTCCCGTGGAGTAATATGAGATTTGGTGGAAAGTAAGGGTTACTTTCGGTATTTCAAGTCAGGGTTTAAGACCAAAATGTTATGTTGGGTTTGTCTTTTAGCTGTCGGATTATTATGGACTCTGTTTCTGTTGCTTGTTGTGTATGTTAAGCTATCAGAGAGTTTCTGTGACTTTTTTGGCAAATAAAGTCCTAATCTTTCTCTTACGTGATGATTATGGAACACATTAGCTGTGATATGATATATTATTGAAGCTCGCAAGGGATTGAGACAGGCTTTGTCCTTAATTACAGTTCTGTAAGAAGAATGCATCAGTGTATGTATGATTACTATTAGTCAATGGTGTTATTGTTATTTTCTCTGTGGAGTTGAGTTTCTGTTCTGAATCACGTAAGAGCATGTAAACGCAGATATGTAAAAACGTCTTGTAAAATCATAAAAATCGTTTTTTATCTCAAATAATTATCTTGGGATTATGATGCAGCAACAACAGATGATAAACAAAGATTTGATTATAAACCCATTAGAACGTGTTAGAGATAATCCATCAAGGAGAGTTTTATTTTATTATTATATTATATATATATGAATAGTCAGCGGGCATAGTTGAATATTAGGTGGTTACGTTACATATGATATTGGCGCGTGGCGAAAGGAGCTTCATTGAGCTTTGTTGTGTGTGACCGAGTCATCGTCGTCGTGCTCGCCTTCTCTTTCTTCTTCTTGTTCAAGAAGCCTAAGGAGAAAGAAAAAAACTTCTTGAAAATTCTTAGATCTTATTATTAATCACTCTTTCATCTGAGCAACGTGAAGATGGCGGCTTTGGCAAAGTTCAAGTTGGTGTTCTTAGGAGATCAATCTGTGGGCAAAACAAGCATCATCACACGTTTCATGTATGATAAATTCGACACCTCTTACCAGGTTCTACACTTACCTTATTCACATCCTTTCATTTCATACTCTGTTCTTGGGAACTCTTGTCTTGAATTGGTCAATCTTCAAAGATAAAATCATGCCCTTATGATCTATCTGTTATTTGTTATATGATCTGATTGTCTCCTTATTATGATATCACGATCCATGCTGATGCTTCTTTGTTTTTGGATGTAACCTCTTCTTATTAAGCCTTTATTTGTGTGTGTTGTGGTCTATGACTGCAGCCTACAATTGGGATCGATTTTCTGTCCAAAACAATGTACCTCGAAGATCGAACAGTTCGTTTGCAGCTTTGGTGAGAGACCAAACATACAAAGAAACTCATTTATGTTTTGTGCTTGATACCAAAGACTTTAACACATGGATTCTTTTTGTTGGTTATTAGGGATACGGCTGGACAAGAAAGATTCAGGAGTCTGATCCCAAGTTACATCAGAGACTCTTCTGTTGCAATTGTTGTCTATGATGTCGCCAGTGAGTCATTGCTTTTGTTTACTCTTTGATTCACTATGTTGCTGTGTGTCATGTGTTCACCACTTGTGTTTGCAGATAGGCAAACGTTTCTGAATATTCCGAAATGGATAGATGATGTACACAGAGAACGAGGTGGTTCAGGCGATGTAATTATTGTCCTGGTTGGTAACAAAACTGATCTTGTTGATAAAAGGTAGTATACAGAAGCAAACTCAGTTTTGTGGCTTATTTGCAAATCATAACATGCTTCTTTTTTTGGTAACCAGACAAGTATCTATCAGTGAAGGGGAAGATAAGGGTAAAGAGCATGGAGTCATGTTCATTGAGACCAGCGCTAAAGAAAATTTCAACATTAAGGTTATTATTAAAAATGACTTAGAGTGTGTCTATCTTTCTTGTCTGGTTTCTCTCACACAACATGAGTCATTGTTTGGCAGGCTTTGTTCCGGAAGATAGCTGCTGCATTGCCTGGGATAGATTCATATTCTTTGGCGACAAAGTCAGAGGATATGGTTGATGTGAACCTAAAGAACACTTCAAATTCATCACAAGGTGAGCAACAAGGAGGAGGCAGTGGAGGTGGCTGTTCTTGTTGATTCAATCATTTAAAAAAAAACATGTTCCGTTTAAGACAGTTGTGAAGCCAAGAAAAAAAGAACAAAAAGGATCAAGAAAGTTTTTTCTTTTGTGATTTTTCATCTTTATCATACATACATTATATTACAAACTAGTATATGATGTCAACACCAGAGATAGAACTTACTACACTCTCAGATTTGACACTTGCAACACCTTCTTCATGATATAACACTGCACAATGCCTTCAGAGTTCAGAACATGCATTTAGTTATTAACATCTCAGGCCACTTTCAAAGTGTAAACTGAATAGAGTAAAGATCACTGCAACCAAATTCCTAGTTATATTTATATGTGTTTTTAATTATGTGATACCTTAATGTTTTTATATTCTATACTTTAATTTACTATGCAATCTAGGGCTATGTATTTCATATTTTTTTTTATTATCAAAAAACATATCCCTAGATTTGACACATTTTTATTAGTTTATATTTTTAGATTTTTCTAATTTTTTCGTTTTATATACCTTCACTTATAGCTCCCATCATATTCATTCCACATAGCAATTATATAAAAAGATTGTAGAAAATTGTTTTTATCATTACTTTACTTAAAATAGTGAAAATCAATAGAAATTTATGAAAACCCACGACAATTCATAAAAATATGTATGGAATCTATAAATATGGATGTACATTTTAAAAATCCATGAAAATTTAAAGATTTTCAAAAAACTGTTAATTTTCCAATCTACATAAATTATTGCGTGATATACTTCCTTACAAAATAGTCAAAATAAAATCATTAAAATCAATTTTTACCAAATCGAAAAATAAATGGTTCAACGTACCCATTTGATTTTGTTTATGAACTTACATCACAAAGTTAGCTATATAAAGACCTATTAAGATCTCTCAACAGAATCCAACAACACCAAAACATAAGAATATTTACAACACTTTGCACATATCTATACTAATACTTCAGAAACACCAAAAAAAATGAACAATATCGGATCTTTATTTTTTGTTAGCACCATCACATTACTTATGTTGTTGGCCATAGCAGGTAAGTCAAGCATTCACATTTTAATTATTCTCTATCTTTTTATATACCTTAGTTTCAAAACTTATTTTTCTTAGCTTGTACAATAACTAGAAATATAATATCGTTTCTCTCTTTTTTACACACATTAATTTGTTTATTACAACATTGATAAAGCAGTAATTTTATACTAAAGAAGCAGTATGCTTTAGAATCTGTATTTTTCATTAATGTCTTTAATAAAACAATTGGTATAACATTAAGCTATTCATATTTAAAATTCCCATACAAATTAATATCTAATATTTAATTTAAATAATTTTAAATAATATATATATTTATAAAAATATATTTTTATTGAAATATGAATCATGCTGTTATATAAATTAAACTATATCTTGAATGTAAAATATTATTTATTAAATATAAATGTACACTTTATTTTTTAAAACTGATTTTTTTATTATTTGGATATAAATATAATTTTTATATCATTAAATAAAATATATAATTATTTTAAAATATTTGAAATTCAAATGCTTTACCAAAAACTACATATAAGAGCATTGAGTAAAGAGCCATAGCATATTGTAAATGCTTTTCTAAATGTTCTTCCAATAACTATTGATTGGATAATAAAAAGCATGATGTTTTTGTATATGACTTACCGATCAAACCCTAAGTAATCTTTATTATTTAGCAGATCAAACAAGCGCTGGCGATGCTGATCTCTCATGTTTTGGACCATGTCCTGCTGATTGCAAACAATTTTGCTTGTCGAAAGGTTATGGTGACGGGTTATGTGAAGATTTTAATGGCAAGAAAGATTGTTGCTGCACACCAACAAAGAAGCAAATCTTTGAGAAAACAACGCATTTGAACAATTAAATGCATTTTTGACATCGTTTTAATATGTATGATCACTAGTGAGTAGTGATTATTAAGAAAATTCAAATATAAAAATATTTCTTGTGAAGTTATAAGATATTGCTTTCTCTTCTTTTCACGCATCAAAATGCAAACTTAACAGGTTACTAGCATTTGACCCGCGGGTGTTATTTTTATGAATGTCAAATATTTTAAACAATTTGTTTGATATAATTGTATATATGAATGAAACTTAATATTCGATATTCGTTATTCGATCTGGGATCTCATCCGCTTAAAAACGGATAATCAGGGATCCTAATAGTGATTTACGGATTCGACTGATCCAAGTACGAATTCGGATAGTAAAATTTAGGTCTGTATATCCACATGGATATTAAATATTTAAAATTTAATTATAGTTATCTATGTATATTATATATACTTTTATATAAAATAACTAAAAATTTAATTTTAAAGTTGAATGCGTTTAAAATTTTTTTAAATAATAATTTTAAATAGACTAATAGATAATTAATAGTTAGTTTTAATTAAATATGTGTGTATTCGGATTTTAGTCTGAATATCCTAACCCGAATATCTAAGATTTGGATAACAATTTTACCAATCTGACGAATGCATATCTGAATCCGTATATCCTAATATACCTTAGAAATTCGATCCGTCCTAGACATAATTGTGTCTATGTATTATATGGTGTTTAAAAAATTTAAATTTATAAATTACATAAATTATTCTTATTAGATATATATCATACAAATGAATAATACATTGTATTTGCTTGTATATATAACCACTTATAATAAATATTAGTATATATTTTAGTTACTAAATTGTTATGGAAAGTTACACGATTTTGTTATTGTAAATGAATAAGTTCAGATTATATCAAAAATTATTGACATTATTAACTTTTTAATAGTTCAAATATAGTTGGTTACCTTATATGAATATGAATAAAAATAAAACTAATTTAATTATATATACTATGTATATTATATATACTTTTATATAAAATAACTAAAAATTTAATTTTAAATTTGAATGCGTTTAAAATTTTTTAAAATAAGAATTTTAAATAGACTAATAGATAATTAATAGTTAGTTTTAATTAAATATGTTTGTATTCGGATTTTAGTCTGAATATCCTAACCCGAATATCTAAGATTTGGATAACAATTTTACGAATCTGACTAATGCATATCCGAATCCGTATATCCTAATATACCTTAGAAATTCGATCCGTCCTAGACATAATTGTGTCTATGTATTATATGGTGTTTAAAAAATTTAAATTTATAAATTACATAAATTATTCTTATTAGATATATATCATACAAATGAATAATACATTGTATTTACTTGTATATATAACCACTTATAATAAATATTAGTATATATTTTAGTTACTAAATTGTTATGGAAAGTTACACGATTTTGTTATTGTAAATGAATAAGTTCAGATTATATCAAAAATTATTGACATTATTAACTTTTTAATAGTTCAAATATAGTTGGTTACCTTATATGAATATGAATAAAAATAAAACTAATTTAATTATATATATATATATATATATGTATGTATAAATACATATACATTTTTTTATTAAATTTCCAATTTTAATGAGAAATGTTGTTAATGGGCTTAGCCCAAATTTTTTTTTCTTGTTAATAATCAATGTTTAGATGTTTGGATGCAAGGATAATATGAATGGCATTCCTTGTAAATATTAAGCAAAAATAAGGGTTATTTCTTATTTGTACTTCAGTTTTAATAGATTAGATGTGTGAGCATATGTTTGAGGTAATAACGGGTGAGAAGACTGGTATTAACAACAGTTTATTTTATCATATCACGTATTAGCATTTAGCTGATAATGGTTAGTATTGCGAAATGAACGTTTGATTTGTAAAACATGTAAAACAAAATCACATCTCCCTTCTTTCACATATGTCAACCTTGAACTAATACACATGAAACCTTTATTTATTTATGCTATCGCATGATTATGGCTTTTTTTATTGGGTTGAATGGTTGAGCTTAATTAGACATGTAATCTAAGTGGTTGTATCGATCAATGCATCATTTTGATCTGAAGCTTCACAAAGGCATACATTCTGCAATTAATGGTTAGGCTTATTATATCTGGATGTTGTAGGATCTTTGGTTTGGACAGACATTTTCTTTTAATTTTATTATCTTAAAAAAATATTTTGAAGAGTATAACTTTCATAAGATATTATGTTGGTCAAATCTTTTAAACAGATTTTTTAGTTTTTTATCACAAAAATAGCATTCAAAAAATAAATTTATTCAAATAAAATTTTTAGTCTAAAAATGTTAATATATATATATATATATATATATATATATATATATATTTAAAAATAAAGCTCAAATCCATAACTCTAAACTTTAAATATATATTAATCTAATGGATATAATATATATATATATATATTTAAACTATTTTTGTAGTGAAAAATTAAAGTATATCTTAGGGTATTTTATATTATGTTTTCTTTACTTTTTTGTCATATACTTGCTGATAGCTTTTTAATATAATTGGGGATGAAATGTCAATTCACTATTAATTTTGAGCTATTCTGTGATTTATAGATAACCAGGGGTTATGAAATCAACGACACCGTTTACGTTAAGAATAAAAAACTTGACCTGGAAATTACGATCTGAAAACGCCGTCACAAAACAAACGAATGGAAGACGACGACGACCCGAGATCCGAAACCCTAGACGAGGCGTTGCAGAAGAAGCACCATGACATGCTCGAACGCTTCTCCGCTCGTCATCAAGCTAGAAAATCCGATTCACCTTCCTCTTCCTCTCCCTCCACCTTCGAATCCACCTCCTCCTTCCTCTCTCAATTCGCCGACTCCAAACGATCCATCGAGTCTCGAATCGCCGAGTTACGACTCGCCTCCTCCTCCGCCGCCTCGGATTCTTCCAAGATCAAATCCGATCTCGCCGAGATCTCATCATCGATCGAAGATCTCGAGAAGCTCGTCGCGGCCAACTCCTACTTCCTCCCTTCCTACGAAGTCCGATCCTCTCTCAAATCAGCTTCCGATCTCAAACAGAGCCTCGACGCCCTCTCCGCCTCCTTACTCCCGAAGAAGAAGTTCTCCTTCAAAACCAAATCGTCTTCCTCTTCCTCTTCCACTACAAAGATCCAAAAACGCGATCTCGCTCCACCACAAAACATCGTCACCGTACGCGATTCTCCAGGATTCAGAAACAAACACGGAGAGACTCTAACGAAAAGCTTCAAATCCTCCTCATCGATTGGAGAATTCACGTTGTCAGATCTCGATTCGTGTCAAGTGCATTTGACTGGAACCGTTAACGCTCTCTTCATCCACAGATTAAGAAACTGTAACGTATACACAGGTCCTGTGCTTGGTTCGATTTTGATAGACGATGTAGAGGACTGCGTTCTTGTGCTGGCCTCGCATCAGATTAGGATCCATTGTGCTAAGAAGAGTGATTTTTATCTGAGAGTGAGGAGTCGTCCTATAGTAGAAGACAGTAATGGAGTTCGATTCGCGCCTTACTGCTTGGATTACGAAGGGATGGAGGATGATTTGAAGACGGCGGGTTTGGAGGAGGAGACTGAGAGCTGGGCTAATGTTGATGATTTCTTGTGGCTTAGAGCTGTTCAGTCTCCTAACTGGTCCGTTTTGCCTGAAGAGGAAAGGCTTTCTTCGGTTTCTATCTCCGGAGAAGGAGATTCTTGATCAGAATCTTGAGAGTTTGTTTATGTGAGATTAGGTTTTTGATTTGTGTTTGATTGTCATGGCTTGAATCATTGGAGAATAATAGCTCAGAATCAGAACAATGTTGCTTGTTTTCTTGTATCTTGGTGATGAAGAACTAAAACATTGTTCATTTGGGTAAGATTAACCAGTATGAAGAGCTACGCTGATTAGGGCCGAATCTGAGAAATTTGGGGAGTTTAAACTTTTCTTAAGAACATCCAAAAAAAATATTTTTTTCCATCACTAATGCAAAATATGTCTAAAATTTTTGGGGATCAAAACCGATGTTTCAAACCTAAACTTCTTATTGTCTTAACATAATTTGTTGTATATTTGTGAGTTATTATTAGTGATCATACAAATTAAAGACTCTCTCAAAAGACGTTTAGTTGTTCAATTTAGCAGATTGTTCGAAGGGTTTGTATCAACAACCCGACTTGCCAATTTGTTAAGTGTACCCGATTTTATCTTACAATCCTAATCAACAATTGTCAGTGCAGGGTCAAAAACGAGGGGGACGTCAACAAAATAGCACAGTTGAACCTGTGTA
>CAJHQQ010004212.1:0-31268 GCA_905132885.1 Moricandia moricandioides
AACTTAGGATATGCTGGAAACATGACATGTTGGAAAAATGCAGACTCGGTTCAAAGCTAGGCTTCTCCATATTAGATTGTGTAATTCCTTCGCTTTATTATTCACAAACGATTGCCTTATAAAGCCACAAGGGTTACAGGGTTTTGGGAACTACATCCGTAAATATTTAAACAGGAAATATACACTAATTACGAAAACGAATATATGAGTTTACTCTAATACTCTAGTTATCTCTGCCAAGATATTGATCTGTAGCTTTCATATGATACCAGAATCTGACAAAGTTGATCCACCGCAGAAACTGAAGAAGAAGAATGCTCAGCCACTGTCGTTTTCTTACTATTGACAATTAGGTTTTGCGTCGGAGTTTGGGTTAGAGATACATGAATTGAAACACACGCAAATGAAACCTTTGAAGAAAATGTAACAAATGGTTACAAACTGGAGAGAAGTGGAACTGCAACAATGAAAAGTTTCCATCTTTGAGAGATACAACTTGATAAACAGAGACATTCAAGCAAAAGCAGAAAATAAAACCAAAACCAAGTTTAAGAACTGAGAGGATACTCTCACACATTACATATGCAACGGGGCTTCGGATCATCATTCATCAACTTCCTTATTCTTGTTTGTCTCTTGGAAACTCCGTGGCAACTTTGGGCAGTTTTTGACAACAATATATTTCAGGATGGAGCCTGAGGAGTTGAAAAAATTCTCTTTAATTCATACAAATCCCATAGACTGAGGGGTTTTAGCTTCCCCACCGTCATATCAGGATGCACATTGCTAATATTCATTCCCTTCTCCTTATTTATTAATTCTTCTAGGCTTCGTGAATTTTTCACATCTAGATGCTTGAGATTTGGAGCAAACAATAACCAACTTAATTCTTTTGGACCTTCCAAATTGTGTATAACAATACTGGTGAAGTGCTTGAAGCATGAAAACTGTTACAAAGAAGATCTTCTTTCTCTTTGCTTTTCCAATCTATCTTGATCTTTGAGATTTCGGACCTCGCAATATGAAGTTCTCAAAGACCACTTAGAGCTATCATGTTTATGTTAAAACCTCTAATGACATTTTGAAAATCCAAAGGCCTTGAACAAAACTCGCCAATCGCTCCACTCTTTGGATACTTTCCAAACTTAAAGCGTCGTTTATGTTTCCTGTAAAAAAAATTCAAGTGCTCTAAAGGTTGAAGTTACAGAAGTTGAAGATCTTTTGTTGATCTTGCATCAATATAAAGATAAGATTGATATAGTTTCAACACCTGAAGATTTGATAAGATTGTTCCTATCTCACCAATGCTTTCAAGGTTGGTAAACTCCAGGTCCAGGCTTATTAGTTTCCTCGACCCCTTCAAACTGACTAATAACAAACCTATACTTGTGTATGATAAATTGAATATTATTGGACTTCCATGTGCCTGCCCATTTGGACATGGTCTCTTTCGAGTTTGAACATTTTTTAAGACTATTTTCCATTGTGGACCAACCAATTATAGTCCAAAAAAATTAATGGTCTAGTGTGAACAGTACAAATGAGCGTTGGAAAGACCAAATGACACCTTTAACCAGGCTGCTGAGGAAGTTGAAGAGGTAATAAAATTGTCATTCATTATGTCAAGTCTGACTGATCATAGGAAAATTTTGTGTAGAGAATTGAAGAAGCATCCGAGAAAGGAGAACTATACGAGCTTATTCTCATGATCATATGGAACCGGTTTGACCTTGCTCGCCGCAATGTAAAATTTGTTCCTTGTCATATGTGTTTCTGCATCATGTAATTTTGTGGTTCTGTATTGTGTCCTTCAGGACCCTATAAGAAGTCTTGATCTCTTGAATAGAAGAGTTGAGGTATGTGCTTTTGTGGGTTGTTGTTTTCTATACAAGATCTTGATTTGCTGATGCTATATATATTTAAACTTGGAAGATATTATGTTCCTTTGTGAGCGTTGTTGCGTCATGAATCTTTTATCTTCTTATTAGCGTCTCCCTCCAGCTACTTAGGGATTTTTGGTCCTAGGGGCAAACGTTGAAAAGTGAATCCTTATATCTATCTAATTGGCTTATTCCAGACAGAGATCTTAAAACCGCAAGCAAGTCATGCGATGAAACTGCTGAATGATCTTCTAAATATGCATGATGGCTTTCGAGATGATGATTGGCTGAAAGACTGCAGAAAACGATTGGCTGAGACCAGTGTTCTAAAATACGGTCTAGACCCCTGCTTAGGCCCCTCGTAGGTGGCACTTAGGCGTTATACGGTAGTCAACCGTACTGTTTTTCAGTTATACAGTATTTTATGCAGATTTATATAATCCAGTCGAATAATAGGGTTTAGGCTGACATTATGCGGTTTACGCGAACGTCTAGGCAAATTTTAAGCATTAATTTTAAAAAGAACAATTATTAATATTATTGTATATTTTTTTAATGCTATTATTATATTACTTTTACTTATTTCGTGTATTTATCAGCTTTATATATCCTTTTAAATCCATCAGCTTTATATATTTAAAATGTTTTTAATTTTTCTAGTTTGAAACTATTTATATATGTAAAACTATATACTTATACATACAAATTTCCTTAAAAATATATTTTATGTTTAGTTTTCTATAACTAATGTATATATATATCAAGCTAATTTTTATATTTTATGTAAAATGTATATTCTTATATGTCTTATTTAGGTGTCCCTGTATACTGCTAGACTCTATATGTTCATATGTCGCTTAATGAACGTCTAACACGTTTTAGAACACTAGCTGAGACATTCTCGGAAAGACCTCTTCAGCGTTCTAATGCCACGCGGATTCGACATTGATATGGTTGGTCCTTTTTCTGTTTTTTCTTTTACCTTAGACCAACACCCCACCCCACCCCACCCCACCCCACCCCATGAATGCATTACTGCTTCTTAGTTACCATGAAAGGAATCCATCCCACTCTTCTCCGTTGATGAAGATGTGGATTAAGTGGGGTCACCTATGTTAAAGTATTAATATGATAGGGCCATTAATTAAATAGCCTATATAAATGGTCATTTTTTTATTAAAGTTAAGGCTTGGGCATAAGTGTTATGAATATTTATATGTGGATAGCTTAAGTAATTTCTAATTTAATGAATGACTGAACTAGAAATTAATACTCTATATAAATAGGGTTATGGTCCCCAAGCCAACCCTAGCCAAAAATAAAAAAACTCTCTATATCCCATCAATAGAGACTAAAGTCACATAGGGTTTGCTTTGGAAGATTCATTCTCAAACTTCAAATCCTAAAAGATATGGATACATCAGGTACGATTTCGCTAATGTCTATTCAATCAGAGAATTATATGGTTAAGGGATTCATGTTGATGAATCATAAAAAAAATAAAAAGAAACAATTGGTATCAGAGCACCATGTTGATTTTCTGTTTGAAACTAAAGAAAATTTGAATTTATTTGAAGGTTATAATTTAAATTTGGATTTAATTATTGTGTGAAAATATTGGGTTATTGAATCTGATTTTTTCATCTAAGGTTGAATATAAAATTTTTGGGACTTGTGGTTACTTTCATTTTTTGTGTTAGATTTGAATTTTTGCATGTATAGGTTTAGATATTTGGTTGTTTCCTAGTGAAAGGCATGTTTAGATTTAGATCTAAATACAGTTTATGGATTTATTACTAGAAAAAAATGTTCATATGGTTATGCTTTTCTGAAATTTTGTTGAAAATTTCAAGTAGAACATTTTTTTCCAGATCTGGTTTTAGATCTGTTGTTTGGTCTTAGCGGCTGAGTAAATCTGTTTGAAGGTGTTCTAAAAACCCTAGGCTGGAAACAGATTCGGGTGAACCTGTTTTGTTATTTTGGCCCATATCAAGTTTTTGATTTAATTAGTTATAATGGGCCTGCAAATTGAATTAATGGCTTAGTTTCTTATGTTTTAAATCAGTTGGGCCAGTTTGATACAAACATAAGTAAGGTTCGCCCAGCTTTTAATTAAGTAAAAACGAAACGCATAAGCAAGGATACAAACCCTGGTCGTGTGTTAAAGGGTGGATCCCCATGTGGTGTCTCCAACCACTCTTCCGCTTCAGTATTCTTTTATAAAGAGCCCTGAGACTTTAAGTTATGTATCTGCGCAAGAATAAAGTTTAGTTTTAAATCAATAAATAAATTTTATTATACATCTTTTATAATTTAATTGCTTAATTAAAACAAGATGTCGGTCCAAAAGAAGACCTATCTTTAGGAGATTATTCATGAGAATTATTAAATGAAGTGTGTATGTAAATTCATGCGGATATTTAATCGGCCCAAAGGAAGGTTGTATTTGGCCGGATTTACATATATACGTGTGTACAATATTCATGCGGATGTTAAATCGGCTCAAAGGAAGGTTTATTGTTTATCATGAATAATTGTCAGTATTTAATCATTGCAACAAGAGTACCGCTAGTAGTCAATATTACTATCCAAAGATTTGATATTGATGTTACATTTGGTATCTTGGATGAGAAGTGTAATCAGTTAAAGTTTATTATTTTTTTCTTCGGATAATGAGTTATTTCGGTTTTGTTCTCTCTTTTCAGCTACTTTGTCTGCCAACTTGGATCCATTCCAACACTTACGGGTTCTAATTTTTCCGAATGGAAAAGTAAAGTTAATATTTTTCTTGGGTGTATGGATATTTACACTGCGCTAAGGATGGAGAAACCTGCTTCTTCTACGGATGACATCACTCTGGAATATAAGGTTGTTCATGAGAAGTGGGAGCGTTCTAATAGCATTGTTATAATTGTCACTAAGGACACCATTCCAGAAATTTTTATAGGTGATGAGGAGGTCAATGATCTCCAACATTTCCTGGACGAGATGGATTCGTCAATGAAGAAACAAGCATGCTTTTGAAGCGCTTAGTACGATGAGGTATCACAGCAATGGAAAAACAAGGGAGTACATTTTAGAGATGTCCAACATTGTTTCAAAACTCAAGACACTTAAGACTGAGCTTCCGTCTGAATTGCTTATATACTTTGTCTTGAACTTTCTTCCTCCTCAGTTCAGTCCACTGAAATCAAGTTATAACACACATAAAGGAGCACTGATCTCTTAACGAGCTCAGAGCTCATTGTGTACTGTGTGCAAGAAGAAGAGAGAATGAAACAAGAAAGGACTGAAAGTGCTCATATGGTTTACACCTTTACGGGGCAGGGCCAAAGAAAGAAATATGAGCCAGTTAAGGATGATGTTGCTAAGGGTCCTACCCAAAAGAAACATGCTAAGGTTGAAGATACATGTTTCTTTTTTAGGAAGGGTATACACATAAATAAGGACTGCCCTAAGTATCACGCTTAGCGTGCTAAGAAAAGTATGTTCCTTGCTTTGTTATGTACGGAAACAAACTTAGTTGAAGTACCTAGAAACACTTGGTGGTTAGACTCCGGTGCTACTACTAACATCAGTATTTCACTTGGTCATTTTCTGGATTTGAAAAACACTTTTGTTGTACCGTCTTTTAGACTTACTTTGGTTTCCGGTCCTTGGTTAGACATATCATGTTATTCTTGTCTAACTAGGAATGGAACCGCTACTTTGTATTTAAATTCAGTACTTATTGGGGCCGGTAAACTTCTGGAAAATCACAGTCTTTATATGTTTGACACTATAAACTCTAAGGATGAAATTTTAAATGTTGAATCAAGAGGTACTAAACGAAAGTTTGAAGATGCAAGTTCAGGAACTATTTGGCACCAACGCCTAGGTCACATCTCTAGAAATATAGTTGAGCGTCTTATGTCAGATGGTATATTGAGTTTCTTAAAGTTCACGGATTGTGATGTATGTGTGGATTGCATTAAAGGAAAATAGACCAAGCATAAGAAATTAGGTGCATATAGAGCTACAGAAGTCCTTGAGTTGATACATACGGACATTTGTGGGTCGTTCCTTACTGCTTCTTGGTATGGTCAAAAATATTTTATATCATTCATTGATGATTATTCTCGATTTTCATACATATTTCTTATTCATGAGAAACTGGAATCTCTAGACGTGTTCAAACGATTTAAGGCTGAGGTTGAGAATCAACTTGACCGAAAGATAAAGTCTGCCAAATATGATCGTGGTGGTGAATACTAAGGTCAGTATGATGGTTCGGGAGAACAACATCCAGGCCAATTTTCCAGATACCTAGAGGAGTGTGGTATTGTGACTCAGTACACCATGCCAGGGACGCCTAACATGAATGGTGTGTTTGAAAGAAGGAATTGCACTCTTAAAGACATGGTGAGGAGTATGATTAATCATTCTTCCTTACCTGAATCACTTTGGGGAGAGGCACTAAAAACTACAGCATATATTCTTAATATGGTACCAACTAAAGCAACTGCCAAAACCCCTTATGAACTTTTGACTGGTCAAAAACCTAGTCTAAAGCACTTTATGATATTGGGATGTCCAACTGAGGCAAGACCTTACAAGCCATATGAAAAGAAAATGGATTCAAAAACAATTATCAGTTACTTTATTGAACAAGTTTTGTCTTGGACAGTGCCCTAAAGAAAATCTGGAAATTCAGGAGATGCAAAAGATCCCTTATGCTTTGGCTTTAGGGAGTCTTATGTATGCTCAAGTTTGTACGCGTCCGGATATTGCATACATAGTTGGAGTGTTAGGCAGATACTTAAGTAATTTGGACATGGACCATTGGAAAGCAACCAAAAGGGTCATGAGGTACTTGCAGAGAACAAAAGACTATATGCTCACGTATCAAAGATCGGATAATATGGAGATCATTGGGTATTCTGACTCTGATTTGGCGGGATGCCAAGATAATAGAAAGCCTACTCATGGCGTAGTGCTAAGCAATCACTCGTAACATCGTCCACAATGGCAGCAAAACTAGTAGCAGTCTACGAGGCATCACTTGAGGGAATTTGGCCAGGGAATTTTTTCACATGCTTAAGGATTCTTGAAGGAATTTAAAGACCCCTCAAGATGTATTGTGACAATAAGGAAGCCATTATGTATTGCAACAACAGTAGGAGTTTGGTAAAGTCTAAGTTTGTAGACATCAAGTACCGAGTTGTTAAGGAATGGATATAAAGTGGAAACTTTACCATAGAACACTTAGGGACAAACTCTATGATCGCGAATCCTCTTAAAAAAAGTATTGTACCTAAGGTCTTTCATGAGCATATTGCTCATATGGGTATTTTGTGGTTTGAGGATCATTCGGTTTAGTGGGAGTTTGTCATTTATTTTATGTTCTATTTTTTGTTGTGTTATACACATTTTTCTGATTAGAAAAAAAAAGTTTAAAGTTTTTGGCATACACTTTGTACACTAAAGTTAAGTTGATCTCACTAAAGTAGGACTAGTTGAAAATCGACATGTACATACCACATTTCATGTGATTTTCATGCCACATGTTTCATAACTGATCTATGTCATTTGGTTGTGCTGGTGAATGTTACCATGGAAGGTTTAGTTATGAAAGACTGTCACAAAAGTCATCTTATATTGGTATAATTAATGGATGAGATTGTTTATGCTCTCAGGATTAATGGCATAAAGAGCGCTCATACATCTATCACATTCTAAGACACATATATGACCCAGTGGGAGATTGTAAGATCATTAAGTGGGATCACATATGTCAAGGTATAAATGTGATAGGACCATTAATTAAATAGCATATTTAAGTGGCCACTTTTGTGAATAAGGTAAATGCTTGGGGTTAAGTGTTATGAAATATTTATATGTGGATACCTTAAGTAATTTCTAGTATAATGAAGGGCTTAACTAGAATACATTATATAAATAGGGTTATTGTCTCCAAGTTAACCCTAGCCAAAAATAAAGAACTCTCTATATCCCACCAATAAAGAACTAAAGTTACATAGGGTTTGCTTTGGAAGATTCATTCCCTAACTTCAAATCCTAAAAGGTATGGGTACATCAGGTACGATTCCGCTTATGTCTATTCAGTCAAAGAATTATGTGGTTAAGGGATTCATGTTGATGAATCATAAAAAAAAAAAAATTGATATCAGAGCAATATGTTGTTTTTCTGTTTGGATCTAAAGTAAATTTAGATTTAATTATTGTGTGAAAATATTGGATTTTTGAATCTGATTTTTCATCTAAGGTTGAATATATAATTTTGGGACTTGTGGTAACTTTCGTTTTTTTTTTTGTTAGATTTGAATTTTTGCATGTATTGGTTTAGATATTTGGTTGTTGCCTAGTGAAAGACATGTTTAGATTTAGATCTAAATAAAGTTTATGGATTTATTACTAGAAAAAAATTGTTCATATGGTTATGCTTTTCTGAAATTTTGTTGAAAATTTAAAGTAGAACATTTTTTTTTTCCAGATCTGGTTTTAGATCCGTTTTTTGGTCTTAGCGGCTGAGTAAATATGTTTGAAGGTATTCTGAAAACCCTAGGCTGGAAACAGATTCGGGTGAGCCTGTTTTGTTATTTTGGCCCATATCAAGTTTTTGATTTAATTAGTTATTATGGGCCTACAAATTGAATTAATGACTTAGTTTCTTATGTTTTAAATCAGTTGAGTCAGTTTAATGGCTTAGTTTCTTATGGATTTATCACTGGAAAAATATTGTTCATAGGGTTATGTTTTTCTGAAATTTTTTTGAAAATTTTTGGTGGAACAATTTTTTCGAGATCTTGTTTCAAAACTGTTTTTTATCTTTGCGGCTGAGTAAATCTGTTTGAAGGTATTCTGAAAACCTTAGATTGAAGACAAATTCTGGTGATTGTTTTGTTATTTTGGCTCATATCTAATTTCAGATTTAATTAATTATTTTGGCTTTGTAAATTTAATTAATGGCTCAGTTTCTTATGTTTTAAATTAGTTGGGTCAGTTTGGTACAAATATTAAGTAAGGTCCGTCAAATTTCTAATTAAGTTAAAAAAAAAAACACATAGACAAAGATTCAAACACTAGTCAGATGTTAAAGGTTGGCACCCCATATGGTGTCTACAACCACTCTCCCACTTCAATATTCTTGTATGAAGAGCTCCTGGATTTTAAGTTATGTGTCTGCGCAATAATAAAAGTTAGTTTTAACAGAGCTCTGTTGAAATTTTGTACTCCGTCTTCTTCGGCCTCAACTTTAATTTTCGGGGCTCAGTCTGTATTGGACTCATAACTTAATTTGAGTTTCAAAAACTCTAGTCGGAAAGGCTATGTATCTTTTTTATTCTCTTGCAATTAAATATGAAATTCATTCAGAAAAAACAACAACTTAGCATGCGTGTTAACTTTAGTAGGAAGGATCGATGCACCGTAAGATCTGAAAAATATTTTTTTCTTTTTCTGCTTTGTCAAAGAATATTATTCTGTACCATATTTGTCAAATATTTTTCTATAATTAGTATTATAGCCCGCCCCCCACTCCCTCCTTGACTTTCCTTGGAGATGTTATTACTACTCAATTCATTAATAAAAAAATATATTTATTTTCCTAAGTTCCTAAGTTCTTTCTTTCCTAAGTACCAGAGATGGTCCGGCTAGGGATTTTCTTTTTCCTCATGTTCCTCACTTTTGTAGGAGAAACTTCATCATCAAGAGTGAGATACGTTCTTTCTTTCTTGACAACACTTTCTTTATTTCTTGCTTGCCTTATTAGTTTCCCTGACTTGTTTATTTTCTGGCAGGATGTGCCCAGGGTTTGTGAGAAAGTGCAGTTCACGTCGAAGAATATTGAAGATGGCACACCTCAGATTCTACTCCCTTGGACTCCTTCTTCTTGTCAGGAGATGCAGCTGATTGTTACAGGAGGTCAGCTAATCACAAGATTTCTCTCTCTCTCTCTCATGATCTTCCCTTCCCAAAATTTGAAAACCCTAGAGCTAGGATTCTTCTTTCTTACCCCTAAATCTTCTAATATTTGTCTTGTTTGACTTAGGCTGTGCAAAAGCATCGAGTGACTACAAGTGGTTTACCTCAGATATAAGCATTATATCCGTGTCGCCTTATGGCATTATCAAGGCAAAGAGGCCTGGCATAGCCACTGTGAAGGTTGTGTCGACTATTGAGCGTCAAAATTTTGATGAGGTAACACATACACTTTTCCATTTATCCAACCAACTAGTCTTCATTATTTCTTCTATATGTGAATAACTATGTTGATAGTTTAAGAAAGACAGAAGATCCTTCTTTTAAATTAAATTTCAATAGTGAAGTCTCAATCCAAATTTGGAACATTTTTTGGGGGACTTATTGTCGTGCTGTGCGTGTTACTACCTTCAAGAGATTGTTTTATTTTTCATTTCATAGATTATTGTCAAAGTTCCCGTTCCACCCTCTATGGTTATGTGGCAAAATGTTCCGGTAGAGACCGTTGTCGCATCACGTCTACAAATAGGTGTCACGATGAAATCTTCAAAACGTAACTATTAGTCAAACTTATCTCTTTTTATAATTTTGATATATATATGTATTCTCTATATTGTTAACGTGTATTTCTTTCTATTAGTTGCTCAAAATTTCGATACAACGCTACATAGAAATAGCACACATACTGATTCTGTAAAGGAAACACTCTCATCGAGAAGATGCAGTACTTATCCACTGAAATTCAGGTCTGGAGACTAGTATCCGCTTTTTTTTTTCTTGCTATGATAAATCTTCACATCGATCTGAACATTTTATTGTACGGATACCATTAGTGTGTGTGTAAACTTTACTGCTTTAACATTGGTAATGAATTTTAACATTTTTATCAAAAAAAAAGTTTACTACTTTTAATCATGAATATTACTTCCTCTTTTTCATATTAAGTGTCGTTGCATAGAAGTTTTTTTGTTACAAAATAAATGTCATTTTTGACTTTTGATGCAAAATTTATTAGCTTTATACTATAATTTATTTTTTTATTGGTTGAAATATGGTTAAGTTTATAAGTAATTTTGTTTTTATTTAGAAATATGAAAAATTAATTTTTTTAATCAGTGTGCACAAAACTAAAATGACACTTAAAATAAAACAGGGGAGTATCTACTTAGTTGATTTGTTCTTCCTTGTTGATTGATGATTGTACGATGAAACAGGAAAAACAAGTTTGTGGCTCTTGACAATGGAAAGAAAGCTACATTTGAATGCCACCTGAAACCTCCTTTTATAGGGTAAGCATAATTGTGTCCTCTTTTTAATGTATAACTATACTCAACAATAAATCTTGTTACAAATAGTTTCTGTATAATAAATTTAGGAAATAAAGTCAGAGGGGAAAACAAGTATATAAAATTAGAAATGCATGACTATCGAAAGTGATGAAATGGAAAAGAATAGGAATCGTTCTGATGATTTTTTTCTGGCACCAAATAATAAAAATATTGTTAAAAACTTCTGACATAAATATCAATGGTTTTACAGATATAAATATTTTATTTTTAATATAAATTTTAATGTACATCTTTGTTATCAAGTAAAATAACTATTTCATTTTAAACTTTAGATTAAGGTTTTTTTTTTTTGAAACACAGACTACGTGTTATTTATATATTTTCTAAGAAGATCAGATTTTATTTTTTATTATTTATCATTTTACTACTTTAGAAAAAAATACACAATTTGACTATTTTATATATTTTATTAGATTCTGTGTCCACAACTTTGATATACAGTAAAAAAAATCTATGAACAAATACTTAACAAATTAATAAACATCATAAATTAATAATTTTCATCAGTCCCAAGTTGGTTATGTTCAAAATATGACACAAATCAATAAGATAATATTTTTTTTTAAAAACAATACTATGTAAATATGTGGTCCCAATAATTAATAATTTATATATATACACATTTCATATAAGTGCAAACTAACTATTATATTATTATTATTTTTATATTCACAATGGAATTATCTTTATATTTTTCAACACTTAACAAATTTTGATGAGATTTAGTAAAATTATATCTACAACACATTTAAATTCTATGAAATATATTTTATATACACATAATAATATAATAAATCAATATAAATGTCAAATTTCAAAAAATTATTAATATATAAACACTAAAATTAAATATTTGTCTTATATATAAAAATATATCTTAAATAAGAGAATCTGGAAAAACATTTTTTTTTTGTAAATTAATAAAATATTATAGTCCAAATATTGTTACTTTATGGAGTTTTTACTGTAAATAGTTTCACTCTTTCAAAAATTATTATGTGTATATTTACACCAAAAAAATTTATTATGTGTATGTATTATATAATACTGAGATTTGTTTTAGTATGTCCTAGATTATTTGATAAAAACTTTTCACAGATATGAGTTGCCCCACTTCAACTTAAAAGGTTTCAAATCTTAAACCATAGCAAGACCAAAACTTTTATGAACGACCATCGTAATGACTTAAAACTTTTGGTATTTTTAACAACTTTCTCGTTCGAGGCATACACAAAGACAACACCTAGAGACCTAATGTCCTGGAAACCAGACTTCACCAATAATGATTTGTAGTGATTTTGCAATGATCATTACTTTCACAATAGGATGCCACAAAATCAAAAGCTTCCCTAATTCCGAAAAACATCCATAAAGAAAATTTCAATAAATTTCTCCTGCTAATGATACTTTACATGAATCTCTAAAAGACTCCCAAAGTGCTTGATAGTTAAGAAACTATACTCATCCTAAAGTTTGCTTTAATTTGACATATGATACGTACATTGAAGAACTTCAAAGCCATGGATAGAGGTTGAAACGGGCAATATCTATTGCATATTCCTCTCAAACTCAAACAACATGAAACCCCTCAAAGAAGCTTCATCCGCGCTTCTTCTGGGACGCCTTTCTGTGTCGGGAACTAGAAAGGTAAATAGAGGTTTGCTTTTTATCTTATTATGTTTAATAGAACAAGTCTATATAAGTTTGACTCACTAGAAATTAAATTTATGATGCAGACGATGAACATAACTTCAGAGTTCAACAATGTCATCATTACTATACTGGAGAACTCTGGTAACCTATTAATTATTGTCTATTCAAATTTGTAAATTAATAAAGTGATACGAACCAAAGAGTTTTTTTCTTTCATCCTCTGAGGCATCTTATATAGATAGAGACTCATGAGCAAAACCTAATCATAGTTACTAGAAAATACCACAAAAAATAACCATATAATAAACCCTTGGAGCCTTGAAAGCCCAGTGATTGTATCAAGTTAAAAAAATTATGCACATGTATTTAAAATATGACCTTCTTATTTTAGATGTTCAAATTCATCGGCACAAAAAAGAGTCCTTATCAATGAGCTCGCGGGTAGATGTTGGTGTCCCAAAAACTGAGGTTAATTCTTTATTAAAGTTCTTTTTTTTGTTTTCCTTCTAATTATAGTTGTGACCGACTAGTAACATACATCTTTTGTTTACTTTCAGGTTGAAATGATTGTCACGCTCTCAGCCGCTGGGCAGAAGATGATTATCCGCTACGAGGTTGACGAATCGCAGATACCGGAGAACCCGTACTTTATCTTTCTAGTCATGGTCCCTTTCCTCGACTTGATCGCGGTAGCTATTATTATAGTGAAAGGGGGGCAACGTAGGAAACTGGCAAAAGAAAGTGTAAGAAAATCTTGTCAAAGAAAAGTGTAAGAAAATCACTTTCTCTAAATTAAGTTATTGGAACTTGCCGGAGTGTTACTGTGGTGTTTTAATATGAAAAATTGTCAAATTTATCAAATACTGAGCATAGAGCTTTTCGTATATTGATATGTTAAAAATTAAAAATTCTGCGAAAATTTTATGATTCTTTATTTAAAAATATTAACTTTGTATTGTAAAAGAATTGAAGAAAGGAAAGAAGAGTTATCTACGAATACAGTTCAAGGATACACATGTACTGGGAATAATTGATCTGGAGCGTTAAAGATGCAGAGGTTGTATCCCTTGTTGAAAGTGGCAAGACCGATTAACTAAGCAGTCGCTATAGAAGGACATATAATGTATAGATATTCTGTCGGGCATCGTTATCCCTAAAAACCACAAATAGAGTTTTTTTTTTTTACTGACTAAAAAAAACATTAAAAATAAACCAATCACGGATCGCCACATATTAGTGGGACCCGTAAACAGTGTAAAAAATCTTTCAAAACCGATTCTTATTTGATAGTTTTAAGAAGTGATTCTTGCATTGTTCACGGGTTCCACATGTCAGTGGGACCCGTGAACAGTGCAAGAACCCCTCTTAAGTACCACAAATAATCATGCTCTTAGAACATCTCCATTGGTGTAAAATCCACTAAAGTACATTTATTATAATTTTATTAATACATAAATTTTAAATCAGATAAAAAATGAACTAATCACTAATTGACACATGCCAAGAAAAGTGTCAGAATTTTCTTTTATCGGGTATCTCAGCCTACAACGCCACTTTTCATTTTTAATTAACTTTTTACTAACTAAATATTCAGGTAGAACCGTAGAACCAATAAGGTTGTTCTTAGAGAAGGATTAATCATGGTCTCTTAGGGTGGAGTTCTTAACTTTTCTAATAGACATTTCTTAGTTTTAACTAATGAAACCTAAGAACCGTCTCTTAAATAAGAGATATAAGAGCCGTTTCTTAGCCGAAAAGTGTAAAAAAAAAAATTTACGTTAAGAACCCCTCCTTAAGCGACCGGGGTTAATCATAGCCTTACGTTCCAACTTTGGTACACTGCGTAGCGGCTAGGCTTTGGCGATCCCAAGAACAATCCTCAGATCTGGCAAGCTCTTAGTTATGTTTTATTGTCTTGTTAGATTCCTCTCATTTAACCAAATAAAGTATTAGAGTTGAAAACGTGCGCCTACATAAACGAATAGACAAATCTCTTAAAATATACTTTTTAAAATAATTTTGTCACAAAATTACTTTAAAAAAATGATCAAAAGAAATATTTTTTTATTTTGAAAATTTTAATATTTTTTCTTTTTAATTTTAAACATGGCCTCCAAAAACTCAATTCATAACTCAGAACACTAAGTCTAGATTAGTTAACCCAAATGATTGAATGTATATTTACACTCTTTAATAAAGTCTATTTTGGTTATTTTTTTCTTTGAAATCTATTTTGATGAAAAATATTTTTAGGTCTATGTTATGGTATTCCTCTAAACGAATTTTTATTTATAGATATAATTATAAAATTTAAAGTATTCTTACAAATACAATATATTTTCTATTATTTTATATATAATTTTAGTTGTATGTATCTATTAAATCTGATATATAGTAAATTTTGTATTATTTAATAATATATGTTTAACACAACATTTTTGTGTGTTTCAATAAAACATATATCTTTAACTAAGTGTATAAAAACTCGTGGGGAATATAATAAAATGAGTGTCTATCGACACCCAAGTGGGGTTGGTTGACACCATGCGACAGCCTCGACTGTTTCTTATCGCGCAATACACATATCATTCTTCAGTAAAGTTGTCATAACTTTTGATCTAATCGTCAGATCGATCTCAAACCGGTGGCATTGTAAAACGAACTCAATTCTATATGTTTTGTCAACAGATGCACTCAATCGCACAATGGAAAAGCCTCCATCCATTGCTACAATTATGACGAATATGCACGGTTCCGCACCACAAATTGCCCTTTTTGCTTCCAAAGCGACCTAAACCTTGTTCAACACAAAACAAAACCAAAAAAACTCCTGATATACATAACAGACTCTAAAACTTTACTAATAGCATGGTAAAAAACCATCAAAACCATGCTATACCATGATCCCACTGACTTATCCTTTGCTTGCCCTCAAACAAAACATAGAATTTTTTTGTAGAAGAGGTTTGAAAATGTAAGGGTTTACCTTTCTTTAAAACACCATCATCACCTCTAAAATTCTGCAATCCACATCATATAAATGCCAACCTCATAAAGCACTTCCATGAATGATGTTGCGGTAGCTACGTATAGCGCAATGAACCTGTTGATTCTTAGAATACCTAGGTAATGTGTTTTCTTGAGATAGTTAAGAGTCAAAGCTCTATCCGAAAACAAGGTTTAAAGATTATAAAAGCTCTGAATTATACTGTTGCAAATAAGCTGTGTCCTTACAAGATCAAGGCATCAACTTATATAGTAGATTAAAACACCAAAGCCTTCGCGATAAAGGAATGAAAACATTCTTATCGTAAAAGGAAATAACCAAACGACTAAGCTTAAAAGACAAAGGAATAAAGGAAAACCAAAGCCAAAAGAAAATAAGATGTGTATTACATCATGTCTCCTGGGGCAAAAAAGATTCGACCGCGAATCTTCGATGTCATCATGTAGAAAGAAAGGGAAAAAGGTGCTTCATGTTGAAGACATCACAACATCGAACATGTGGTGGTAATGACAGGTGATATGCGTTTGCGTTAATCCTCTCAATGGATCAATTTTACGTGATTTAAGTTTGTTATACTCATGATCTGGAAAACGTTTCTTCATCAAGACTGTCCAAACTTTGTCACCTACATTGAACTGAATGTCCCGCCAATGTCTATCAACTGCCTCTATATATTTACAGATGAAAGATGCAAGTTATCGTTAACAAGCAGATGTATATGAAATACGTTAGCCAAAAAGTTCATTGCCTCACCATTGTCGCGAGTAACATCGGGTAGGACCCCCCCCCCCCCAGATCAAGAGCTATCTCACTCATTTGACTGTTTCAGATACATGCTCTCTATGTACATGTAGTAAGTACTTTCTTAAAGGGGAGGGAATGTGGGAACCAAAATTCACACCGTCGATTTTCCGATAAAAGCAGGAAAGTCAAGTAAACCTAAATTTTCGAGAGGTCCCAAATATCTGTTAAACCACACGCCAAGCAATCAAACAATGAGAACAAACAAAGTTATTATGAATCGATAAACGAAAAGAGAGCAAAGAAGATCTTATTCCGAATATGTAGTTTGAGCGTTACAACAGGTAAGCCTAAGCGGTAAGAGCCGTCGGCGAGTTCCTAGTTCTAACCTTGGAATACTTGACTAAACCTATTTGAGTCGCAGCTTGATGACATATAAAACTGAAAGATATGCCTAAATTGCTCTAAGTGCTATGTTTACTTTGAGTAGTGAATTGCCTCTCTTTTGCTTCTTCAATTTCAACATCTTTATATAATCCTCTTAGAGGCGGTTTACTCTTTCCCTTTCTTCTCTTGATCGAGTTTATCACTTTCCGGGAATATTCCATTTATCTTCTATCTTCGTGTTTATCTTCAGAAACTTTACATTTATCCTTTAAACTTGACATTTATCTTCTGAACTTAACATTTATCTTTTCCTGCAATACAAAAGACAAACGGTCATAGGGATTAGGCTTAATTCGTATAAAATCGCGAGTGGGCCTTTAGCCGTGTTTTAGAACTTCGCGGGCCGTTTGTCGACTTAAGCGTTTTCTCGATTTATCAAAAGAGCGCTTTCGTAACGACGTCGTTCCGAAGGAGGTTCAAATTCCCCATATAATGGAGGTAGGTTTAGGTGCTTAGTTAAACATTTCCATCTTATACGACTAATTCGAACCTTGTACAAAAAAGTAAACCCTTTAAGTCGTAAGGTTCAAATGGTAATTTTGATCAAGATAAATTGGACTGATCCAACTCGCTGAATGTGCGAGTTAACCGTCGTGGTCAGCCCAACTCGCCCGTTCGGCGAGTTGGACTGGCCGACTGGTCAAACTCGCCGAATGGGTGAGGTGACCTTCGTGGTTGGCCCAACTCGCCCGTTCGGCGAGTTGACTGTCGTGGTTGGCCCAACTTGCCCGTTTGGCGAGTTGACCGTCGTGGTCAGCTTAATTTGCCCGTTCGGTGAGTTAACCGTCGTGGTTGGCCCAATTCACCAAACGGGTGAGTTGACCAACATTTCTTGGTCCAACTCGCCGAACGGGCGAGTTTGACCAATGTTTCTTGGTCCAACTCGCTGAACGGGCGAGTTGACTAACGTTCTCGGTCCAACTCGGCGAATGGGCAAGTTAGCCAAGATGCTCGGCCCAATTCGCCGAACGGGCGAGTTGACCAACGTTTCGTGGTCCAACTCGCCCGGCCCAACTCGCCGAAGGGACGAGTTGGCTGTGGTGCTCGGCCCATCTCCCCCGTTCGACGAGTTAGATTGGTCCAACTCTCCGAACGGGCGAATTCGATGGTCGAGACCCGCGATTGTTTTTATTGTTTCGATACTTAGTGTACGTTTGCTCGGGGACTTCTTATATCAATTCGTTATACGAAACTCGATTTCGTTTTTTCCGCTTTTCTTTCCTTTGAAATATTATCTCCTTTTTCTAAAGAGGATTTTTTCCAGGAACTTTCAGGCTTTGATTTTGTCGTAACCGATTTTGACCCAACAGAGAACATTCTGAGATTTTCTTCAATAGGAAAGAACAATGAAGGTCGATAAAACTGATAACTTAGGATATGCTGGAAACATGACATGTTGGAAAAATGCAGACTCGGTTCAAAGCTAGGCTTCTCCATATTAGATTGTGTAATTCCTTCGCTTTATTATTCACAAACGATGGCCTTATAAAGCCACAAGGGTTACAGGGTTTTGGGAACTACATCCGTAAATATTTGAACAGGAAATATACACTAATTACGAAAACGAATATATGAGTATACTCTAATACTCCAGTTATCCCTGCCAAGATATTGATCTGTAGCTTTCATATGATACCAGAATCTGACAAAGTTGATCCACCGCAGAAACTAAAGAAGAAGAATGCTCAGCCACTGTCGTTTTCTTACTATTGACAATTAGGTTTTGCGTCGGAGTTTGGGTTAGAGATACATGAATTGAAACACACGCAAATGAAACCTTTGAAGAAAATGTAACAAATGGTTACAAACTGGAGAGAAGTGGAACTGCAACAATGAAAAGTTTCCATCTTTGAGAGATACAACTTGATAAACAGAGACATTCAAGCAAAAGCAGAAAATAAAACCAAAACCAAGTTTAAGAACTGAGAGGATACTCTCACACATTACATATGCAACGGGGCTTCGGATCATCATTCATCAACTTCCTTATTCTTGTTTGTCTCTTGGAAACTCCGTGGCAACTTTGGGCAGTCTTTGACAACAATATATTTCAGGGATGGAGCCTGAGGAGTTGAAAAAATTCTCTTTAATTCATACAAATCCCATAGACTGAGGGTTTTTAGCTTCCCCACCGTCATATCAGGATGCACATTGCTAATATTCATTCCCTTCTCCTTATTTATTAATTCTTCTAGGCTTCGTGAATTTTTCACATCTAGATGCTTGAGATTTGGAGCAAACAATAACCAACTTAATTCTTTTGGACCTTCCAAATTGTGTATAACAATACTGGTGAAGTGCTTGAAGCATGGAAACTGTTACAAAGAAGATCTTCTTTCTCTTTGCTTTTCCAATCTATCTTGATCTTTGAGATTTCGGACCTCACAATATGAAGTTCTCAAAGACCACTTAGAGCTATCATGTTTATGTTAAAACCTCTAATGACATTTTGAAAATCCAAAGGCCTTGAACAAAACTCGCCAATCGCTCCACTCTTTGGATACTTTCCAAACTTAAAGCGTCGTTTATGTTTCCTGTAAAAAAAATTCAAGTGCTCTAAAGGTTGAAGTTACAGAAGTTGAAGATCTTTTGTTGATCTTGCATCAATATAAAGATAAGATTGATATAGTTTCAACACCTGAAGATTTGATAAGATTGTTCCTATCTCACCAATGCTTTCAAGGTTGGTAAACTCCATATTCGCTTTTACTCTATTTTGGAGGAAAAAATGGAGTTGAGTTGGAGATGCCCTGAAGTTGTTGCCTTGCTTATAACAAGGTGAGCGCGACTCTGTTTGTGTGTACAACCTGGGGGAGAAATTGCATCAGGTACTTTAAATGTTTCTTGAAGCTTTTAGTTTTGGTTTGTGGTTGGGATTATGCCCTCTTATTTGATTAAGGGCACTCCTTTGTTGACGGCTGATATAGAAACGGAGTTCTCTGTCAACTCATACCTCATAAGTGCACCTCTCGGCCTCCATAATCACATCAAAAGAATAAAGCAGAAGCTGAACAATGAACATAATGAATAAAACCCAACCTAAAATGATATAAATATGAATCTTGCAATACTCTAATACTCCAGTTATCCCTGCCAAGATATTGATCTGTAGCTTTCATATGATACCAGAATCTGACAAAGTTGATCCACCGCAGAAACTAAAGAAGAAGAATGCTCAGCCACTGTCGTTTTCTTACTATTGACAATTAGGTTTTGCGTCGGAGTTTGGGTTAGAGATACATGAATTGAAACACACGCAAATGAAACCTTTGAAGAAAATGTAACAAATGGTTACAAACTGGAGAGAAGTGGAACTGCAACAATGAAAAGTTTCCATCTTTGAGAGATACAACTTGATAAACAGAGACATTCAAGCAAAAGCAGAAAATAAAACCAAAACCAAGTTTCTTCAAAGTGTGATAAAAACCAACAATAAAACCCAACCCAACTCATACTGTCTAAATTTAATACTGGGAATAACGTAAAAGCACACACCCAAAACTGATAAACTGACCATTCTATCACACTTTGAAGAAAATTACTCTAGAAAACTAACAGAACCCAAGAGGTTGAAGACTAGAGGATGACTGGTTAAAAGGACTAGGGACTTGGTTTACGTCGAAGAAGAAAGCAAATCGTTTTATATCACCAGAGTTGATTTCCAAGAAGAGGTGTATATAGCTTAGGGAATTGGTCTGAGCTAGAGATAACTATCGGGAAAAAAAGTCTATTTCAACACGAACTTTACGCGTCGTGTCTTTTCTTTCACGGACTATATAATAGTGCGTATTTTATCACGAACTTAAAAAAAAATTCGAAAATCTCATATGAACTTTCAAAATCGTGTCTATATATATATATATATATGTTGACCGTCAATAATGTTAGTCAACAAGATTTAAACTCTCGCACAGAAACATAACAATGAACATTTTAACCACTAGACTAAAGTAACATTTTTGTAGTAGTTTGTAAACAATAAATAATATATGTTTTAGGTTTATCAAATAAATCTTATCAATTTTTATTATTTTAGTTTTATAAAATAAATTTATTATTGTATATATATTTAATAAATTTTATGAATCATTATTTTATAAATTTAAATTAATTAATTTTGATTTGAATAATTGCCTTTTGGTGTTATTAAAAATAAACATATAAAACCAAATTAAAATGTATTATAATATTATTAAAATTGTAATACTACAATAAATAAAGTCAAATAAGTAATTTAAATATATTTTAATATTATTAAAAATTGAAATATGTAAATTCAAATTTAACTTATACATTAATCTCTATATACATCAAAACAAAAATTTTAAATTTACAATATATTTTATTTTAGTAATATATAAAATAAAATTTACAGCAATAGTAATTAATTTAAATTTATAAAACAAGTATTCATAAAAAATATTTAAAATATAAACAAGAATAAATTTATTTTATAAAACTAAAATAATAAAAATTGATAAGATTTATTTGATAAGACCAAAACATATATATCATCTAATCTATTAAATTAGGGTCCTATTTGTATCTACTACTAACAAGTCATAGTAGGATCACTTAAATAATTAGTTAATATGACATATTTTATTATTTACATTAATAATAAATCAACTCTAAATTTAAATTTTACTTTTAATTATAACAAAATCTGTTCAAAAATAATCTAACAAAATCTTACTTAAAATTTTAAATATTTTTTAAAAAATAACACATTAATAAATTTTGTAATTAGTAATATCATATTATTATAAATCAAAGTTAACTAATATTTTATTATAAAACAAGAAAATAAAAATTATATACTGTTTTTTATAAACTCTATAAATATATTCTAGATTATATAAAAATAGCAGTGCTACATGAATTAAATATGATAAAATTTTAAATAGGTAATTTAACAGTTTTTAAATTTCTAAATTTTTCATTTAAATAAATTATCACTCATCATTAAAATAGCTTAAAATTCGTAAACTATATAATATGTTTATACAAAATAAATGTATCAATATAGGTTAAACTTATATGTATATATATATATATATATATAGCTACAAATTTTTATTTATTTTCAAACTCTCAACAATATATTTTTTAAAAATGTTTGTATACAAAAATATAATAGGTTATTTAAACTCAAAATCATAAATATTGAAAATTTTACAAAAGATAAAATCATAGATAATAAAGAATAAATTTTTGAAATTCACAACGAAAAAAATATTTATAGATGTTGTTAAAATTAAAGCAATCTAATATTTTGAAGTCTTAATTTTAAAAAAATAAAGCTTAATATCATAACATCCAAAAAATATCTTATATCAATAAAATTTACTAAAATAATATGATAGCTAGATACTACTATGTATAAAATTTACTAAAAAAATAAGGCTATATTATTTAAACAAAACAATTTTTTACTTATAAATCCTGTAAAATACTAAAATGATATATGTTAAAGTATATTTTCTTATACACAACATGTAAATAGAAATGATCTTAAATATATTTATTTTATATAGTAAAGAACCTAGATAGTCTAATGGTTTGATAGTGGTATTGGGCTATCCATAAGTCCAGGCTAAGTGTTTTAAAAGACCTACATCATAGAAACTTGGCCTGCCATAGAGATTAAAATGTAAATAAACAACAAACGTTTGCCAACTGTTCATTATCGCTATAGAGAAAATAGCTAGATGTACAAGATTAATTATTTCTCGATGTAAAGAGAAACTATTGTTTAGCGCCAGATGAACTCATATGTATCATAACTTTCAAGAAAAAAATTATAACTTAATGATGGTTGAAGAAGATTAGCTTTGGTTTTGTGATTAGGCACTCATGTTTCTTCAGAATGCAGTAAGACCTGATAATTTTTAGTGAAATTGGCAACCACAAGTAAAGAAGAATATTATAAAAATAAAGAAGAATACTACTCTGGTTCAAAAAAAGAAGAATATTATATGGTTTTCTCTAGAGCCATCTATAAAAAGTGTTTAGAGCCAATCTATAAAGTGCATTCTGTTTGTGAGTACAACAAGGGATGGGACGTGTAGTTAATTAACCCATTTTTCTGGAAGACATTGGCATCAGGTACGGCATTATCGTTGAATCCAATTTGTATGTCTGTTAAAGCTTTTGGTTAGTGTACTTACGTTGGATCTTTGGAGGATTGTACACTAATTACCAGGTGGGATTATAGCAGGTCTTACTTGATTACAAAAGTAAAGAAGAATATTATATGGTTTTCTCTAGAGTTACAACTGTTGCATGCAATATAATAAACCTATCCATGCAATGTTTCGATAAATGGTTTGGCTTGACGTGGGGGCTTCAGTTGTCACTAAACATGTAACATGATTCACATGTGTGGAACCACACACTATCATACGTCTAATTTCCTTTCAGACCAACATTATTGGTGCTTTCTTGATTGCTCATATATTGTGATCAAACGTAAGAGATAAATATATAGACCGATGCTTTCTTGAAAGTCAAAAGATATTCTAATTAATTATATTTTATTAAAAAAGCTTGGGAAAAAACCACTTAACTAGAACAATATGAATGAAATTGTAAACATAATTAATTAGAGCTATTAAAAGTAGAAAAAAAACCCGGAAGAGGTAGACGCAAGGCTACACTTAAATCATTAGAAGAGTGTACTGAAAATTGAGAACAATGAATCTCTTGTGAACACAATGCCAGTAGAGCTTCAGTTCTTGGCCTTCTTGGAGATCCAAGGAATACTTCATGATACTCCAACCTTTTCCAAAAACATATTTGTCGTTAATTAGCTTCATGGTGACTTTGTATTCGTCTTCTTCCGTTGCATCATAAACATCCACTTCCATACCGTTTTTTAAACCTTCAGCTGTAACACCATCCATCACCGGTAGAACTGACTCAATTTCTTGTTTCGGTAACACCACACTGTTTACAAAATCACTCTTTGTGAGCTGTTTTGTTATAATCATAGCATGATCGATGGGTTCAAGAGGATTAATGGGATATAAAGCACCAATCATAGCAGGAGCAATGGGTTCAAGAAGAGCAATGGGATCTAAAGCACCAATCGTATTCATTTTTTAAAAAAGAAAAAAAAAACTAGAGACAACGCTTTTGAAAGTAAAAGAAAGAATGATACTTATGTAATTTTCTTTGTCTTAGACACAAACATATATATACAAGGATTAAACTGAGAAGAAAGGAAATACAAGAAAAATAGAAACTCCAAGGAAATCAGAAATATTCCTATTGTTTTTTTAAAGGGAAATCAATCATCCATATTTTTTGTTAAATGTTCTAATAATTCTGAAATGAAAAATGGAAAGAGGAGCAATGTAGCTTGGAAAGCAAGTCATGTATGTTTACATAAAGCATAACAAGAAGAATCGAGATACAAGAGAAAAATAAATAGGAAAAATTCTCGTTGACAAAACTGAAATTTTCTAATATTTTTTATTGGAAATTTTGTTACTTGAAAACTCACGACATGGCAACGGTACTTGTGATCAGAAAGTTTAAACATGTCTCTCATTTACTCAGCAAAAATCTACAACAACTTTAGAGCATGTTTATTGGGGGATCTTAGTGGGTCTCTTAAGGGGTGGGATTCACTAAATCCCCCAAAAACCATCCCTTAAATCTCTTAACTAAGGGCATGATTATCAGTGGGACTTTACTCGTGGTTCTTAGTTTTTTTTTTTCTGTTTTTTTTTTAAAAAAAAAATTAGAAAAGAACCAATCACGGGCCGCCACGTGTCAGTGGGGCCCGTAAACAGTACAAGATACAACTCTTAACTAAGAGTTTTTAAGGGGTGTATCTTAAGTTTTGTGGGTCTCTTCCCACTAAGAACCCACTTAAGATACACCCATAATCATGGTCTAAGAGACCCTCTCTCTTTGGTTCTTGCACTATTTGCAGGTCCCACTGATACGTGGTGGCCTGCGATCGGTGCTTTTAATTTTTTTTTTTTTAAAAGGAAAGAAAAAAAAACAAAGACCCCTTTAGGGGTCTTTGCAATAAACATGCTTGGAATCTTGTGCTGTGTTTGTGTTAGTTGATACTTGACTCTTATAGCTTAGAGATTCCAAGTGACAACCTTTGTGAAATTACAGAACTGAGAATAACAAGTGCATGCCATAATGGTAGAATGACTTAACGTAGCATTTTAGCTAATTAGATACTATAATATTATATTTATATCTCTTCAGTCAAAGAGTTCAGTTTTGAAAATAATTCAACCTTTGTTGCAGGAGGATACTGTCTTCTCAAAGTAAAAGTCTTGAAACATGTAATAGAGTTAGTCTAATTTTTCCTCTGATCTTAGTGCATTACGTTTATGGCAGTGCATATTATTCCATGACAATTTGGTGTCTTTAACAACTTCTATGTTTCATAAGAACGATAGATAACATAGCAAACCGTTAAAACCAAACACACGTACTGTCTCAAAAGGGAATACTTTACTAACTTTGACGGCTAACAAACTAATTACACAAATTCATCACAAGAAATGAAACAATAAACAGATCTTTTAATGAGTAAAAAGGCATAAAATAATCACTCGGGTTTCGTTGCTGCAAACGATGCAGCCAGATGCAAAGTTGTGTTTACTTGAGAGGCGTTTGTTCCCTGAAACGAAAACAACATGCTCAATCATGAGTCAAACTATGTCCATATGTTTCAAAATAATACAATACTCAAATACCCTATTCAAAAGAAAAAAAAGCTTTAGGTCCAAAAACCCATCTCCCCATGGTGATGACCACTCATAATTTCCGGGATCAGCCAAGAGATCCTCAAATTCCAATCGACACCACTCGACAGGGTCAGGGTAGACCTAACAAATAGAAGGGAAAACGTTTTAGCAGTTCAAATAAACTCAAAATGCATTGGAAGAGAACTTGTGGATAGCTTACTTCACCAAACACTGCTCTTAGACCTTTGATTCGCTTGGCTTCAGAAAGCCTTGATTCCTTGGAAAATACATCTAGGGTCTAAATTGTGACACAAAGAATTACTAAGAATATTAAATTCCTACTCATTCCTTAAAAATTATATCATTTATAAAGAATAATTGCTGCGTATATTTCCTTGTCATTCCTTAATTTTGAAGAAACTATAGAATAAAACATTTTTTTTATCAAAATTGATATGGAACAAAATTTCTCAAGATATAACTAGTCTAACGCTTGATTACATGATAACTGTAGTGATACAGAACCTTCCATCTTTGCTCAAATTTTCTTAGGCATAATAAAGACAGTTCACTGCCTTGAATGAATGAGCACAAATAATTAATTGACTTGATAAGAAACTAACAAATGAAAACTGCAACTTAAAGAAACATTAACATTGAGTACTCTTTATTGTAGTTAAGAAACCATAAATATGAAATACACTGCTCAGTCTGCTAGACTTTTCAACATCAAAAAGACGAAAAAAAACTGTAGTGACCCAAACCCACCTTCTTATTCATTTCAGGCCCAAGCCTCAGGCCCATCCGAATCTGCCAAAGGTATTGGCTATAAAAGCCATTTCTTCACCTTGTTTTCTCAGAACTTCATGCAAGTAAAGAGAAAGTTTGGAGAGAGAGTTTAGAGAGAGAGTTTGAGAAAGAGTGTTTGGTTTTGTAGAGAGAGACTCGCCTGAGCTAGTCGCCGGAGCAACTCCACGCCGTAATCACGTCCAGCTCGTCACCACCGACCCCCAGCCTAGGTAACCACCGGAAACCACCATGGTTTTAGTTAAGTGTTGAGCCGTTTAGTAAATCGTCCATAACTTCCTAACTGTTGATAATCTCGTGCATGCAAGGCCACCATCGCGTTCTACTCGTCGAGACGAAGCCGTAGACCCTGAAAACGTCGCAATCGGAGCTCGGAGCCGCCGTCACGCGCCCCCGCAAAATCCTCCTTCGCGCGCGCGTGTAAGGCACGCGCCGCCGCCTCTCGCCGGATCGCCGCCGTCGCCTCGCCGGAGCCACCGCAGCCGGCCGCCGTCTGTCCGCCGCTGGGAAGCCACCGCCGTCCGTCCGCCGCCGGTGACCGCCGGTAAGCCGCCGCTTTTCTCGCCGGACCGGTGACCGGAGTCCGGTGACTCGCCGGAGACTCGGTCAACTCGGCCGGGTGGACTCGGCGAGTCAACCGTTGACTCGGTCAACCGGTTTAGGCTGGTTAGTTTCGGTTATTTGTTTGGTTAGCTAAACCGGCGGTTAAAATTAATTGGAAATCGGTTAGGGTAAACCGGTTGGTTATTGGGAATTGATTTCGGTTAGGATAAACCGGATTGAAATCGAATTGGTTTTGGTTCAATTGAATTCGAAATCGGTTAAGGTCAAACCGATTGGTCAATTCAAATTGATTTCTGGTCAAGGGTTGACCGGGTTGACTTTGACCTGCGAGTTGACTTTTCTGTAATCACCCGTTTTCGCCCGTTCGAAGGTCAATCTGACTCGGAATTTCGATCTGATTTCAGATTTGGGATCTATTTGAGCAGCTGGAATTCATAGAGACCACTTTCCCCCAGTTGTCAAGGTGAGGGTCTACTTCCGAACGATTCGTACGTGACTTAGAATTTTAAATAAATATAATTTATTTCTATTATGTTCCGTCTGCGTGAAATCGAGTCTGTCGTTGCTTGATTAGTTTTAGGTTGCTTGCTTAAACCGGAACTAGGTGGTTAGAGGATTCAACATTGATTGCTTCACTTAATGTAATCTTTAGTTATAACTGTTTGGCCGGATACAGAGACGGACTTCTGTATGTCCGATTGTATGAGGGGCTATGGACAGTCAGTCGACCGGCTGGACCGTAGTCTGGTGTGGTCGATAAAGCGTCTGAGGGCGGTGACACCGACAACTCTCTCGGAAGTGTGATTTTGGCCTGTTAGTGGACAGCGGGCGTGTGACTCGCTAGGACCATTGTTTGCTTGCTTGGGTACTTTAGGTACCGTGTTTGACATGCACTAGAATTAATTTATATTTATTTGGAGTGCTATGTCCGGGTCTACGTACTTCGGGGTAGCATCCCATACCTCACTGAGCGACTCCCCTGTTGCTCACCCCTCTTTCTTCCCCTTACAGGTGAGACCGATCAGCAGGAGTGATCATATCGGACCGGTGCTATTGGGCTTCTGGGCTTCTATAGTATTCTATCTTATCTTATCGTATTTTATCGTTATTGGGCTTATAAGTCTTTCGACTTTTATCGCTTATGTTATTTCAGACTTTTTTGGTTTATGTTGTTGACGTTATTACGGATGTGATGTATCGGGCCTTGGACCATTTTATGGTTTGGAATTATGTATTATGAAGTACGTTGAATTTTAAGTATTATTATTGAGTCCGATGTTTTCAGTAGTTATTATTAATTATATTATTTTCGAGAAAACCGGTGTCACAATTTTTGGTATCAGAGCCAGGTTCCGTCCCGGCTCCGACCCGGGATGGCGATTCGTGGAGACCTCGGTTGTAATCAGATTTTGATGATTTTTCAAAATGGTTTTGGGAATTTGGGATATTTTTCAAAGTAAAATCAATAGCACCATTATGTCCGGTATCACTTCTTTAACCCCCCCCCCTTTGAGTTGGTATTCGATAGAAGTTAACCGATTTGTTTCCCCTTTCAGATGCCACCGAGACCGAGAGTTGGTCGTACTCAGACTACCAGAGCTGCTATAGAGGCAGGAGATGATGATGTTCAGCCCGCAGTTCCGCAGCCTGCACCACCACCGATTGATCAGGATGCTTTGAGACAGATGGTACAGGATGCAGCGAGCCAGGCCGCTCAGGAGGCATTTCAGCAGGCCGCTCAGGAGGCCGCTAAAGTAGCAGCACAGGAGGTTGCTAGACAGATGGCTGCAGCTCCGCAGGGTCCACAGATTCAGATGCAGCAGGGCCCACAGATTCATGTGCAGCAGGTTCCGCCAGCCCCTGTCCCGCCAGTTCAGGTTCCACCGGTTCAGGTTCAGCATGATCATCAGATTCCCGCTCAGCAGGTCCCCTTCCCTCAGGTTCCATTGCAGCAGGCTCCCGTTCATCAGTTTTATCAGGGTATTCCCATTCCACCGCCACCACCACCTCACTATCGCCCAGGCTACGATGATAGGTTCTTCAGGCTGACGAGTCAGATGAAAGACATGGATATGGAGCATTTCAGTGGAGCGACGGATCCGATAGAGGCGCATAATTGGAAGCTAAGTCTGGAGCGTAAGTTGGAGATTCTCGATTGCCAGAGTTCTCACTTAGATTGGCGATGCAGTATCTGCGTGGAGATGCACTAGTTTGGTGGGATGGAGTGCGTTTGAGCCCTAGAGCAGAGATGCTTACTTTTGCTGATTTTATTCAGGAGTTCGATAAGAAGTACTTCCCTAAGGAAGCCTTGGACAAGATGAAGAGTGACTTCGAGCATGTGATCCAGGGTAGCTTGACCATCAGGGAGTATGAAGTTAAGTTCAACCGACTTTGTAGGTTTGCTGGGAGTGGCATTTCAGAGGAGGACTTGATCCGTAAGTTTCTGTTTGGGATGCGGATCGAGATTTGCAACAGATGTCGGGTTGTCACTTATCACAGATTGGGAGACTTGGTGGAGAAAGCAGCTGAGCAGGAGGCAGGTTTAGCAGAGGAGCAGAAGCTTTCCAGAGCATCTCAGGGCAAGTCTGGAAAAGCTTCAGAGTCCCAGAGGAGTGCAGGAAACCAGTCCGGACCACCGCATTGTCCTCGTTGCCGTCGTCGTCATACTGGGAGGTGCACCAGGTGTTTTACTTGTGGTCAGCTAGGACACGTTTCGAAGTACTGTCAGGTTAAGCCATTAGATACGCCACCAGTTAGTCAGATTGCAGCAGCAGCACCACCAGCAGGGGCAAACCCGGTTTACTTCGGGTGCAACCAGCCAGGTCACTTCATCAGAGACTGCCCGAGGAGGGGTAATGCAGCACTTCCGCCACCAGCCAAGCGTTTAGCCATTACTCCACGTGCTTTTACTACAGGAGACCCATAGGGAGCAGAGCCGATAGCGGGTATGTATCTACATTATGATTGGTTGTGTTTCAATGTTTTGATTCTTGGTCATCATGAGTAGTTAGAAAAATCTCGTGTAGGATCGGTTTTGGTTGGAGGTGAGCCAGCTCACACGTTGTTCGACACGGGAGCTTCCCACAGCTTTGTGAGTCCGCGTGTAGTCAAGTCTTAGTCTTTTTGGGGAATCTTCGAGCCGAAGGCTAAGCAGATTCAGCCCGTCGGGATTGAGAAGTTAAGAGCAGTTGGTATTCATCGCGACGTACCGGTCATGCTTGGAGGAGTTGATTTACTTGGAGACTTGACAGAGATGGAGATGAGTTTTTACGACGTTATACTTGGGATGGATTGGTTGACGCGACATCACGTAATCTTGGATTGTCCGAAGGCAAGAGTTAGCATCCCCAGATCAGAAGGGAGTATAATTTTTCAGGGGATTCAGACATACCAAGGAGTTTCCATCGTTTCCATGTTACGTGCTGAGGAGTTGTTGGAGAGAGGATCCGAAGGGTTTTTGGCAACTATTTCGATGGATAATGTTGATGGGCAGCAAGAGTTGCATGATATAACAGTGGTTGCTGAGTTCGAGGATGTTTTTGAGACCTTAAAAGGGCCACCCCCAGCTAGAAGTGATGTTTTGACTATCGAGGTGGAACCGGGAGCAGCACCAGTTTCCCGAGCTCCTTATCGGTTAGCACCAGCAGAGATGGCTGAGTTGAAGAAGCAGTTGGAAGAGCTATCAGATAAGGGTTTCATCAGACCGAGTACTTCACCATGGGGAGCACCGGTATTATTTGTGAAGAAGAAAGATGGGAGTTTCAGACTTTGTATCGACTACAGGGGTTTGAACAAGGTGACCATCAAGAATAAGTACCCGCTGCCGCATATCGATGAGTTGTTGGATCAGTTGCAAGGAGCTTCCTGGTTTTATAAGATTGACTTGGCATTGGGATACCATCAGATTGCGATAGATGATGGGGATGTGCAGAAGACGCCTTTTCGTACGCGCTATGGCCATTATGAGTTTGTTGTGATGCCATTCGGATTGACGAACACACCGGCAGCATTCATGAAGCTGATGAATGATGTGTTTCATGAGCATTTGGATAAGTGTGTGATCGTGTTCATTGATGATATCTTGGTTTTATTCTCGGAGCAGAGAGGAGCATGCAGAGCA
>CAJHQQ010004213.1:0-31266 GCA_905132885.1 Moricandia moricandioides
ATGATTTGTAGCTAAACAATATTAATGGTAAAGATAAATTAATAAAAATACGACGAGTTAAATACAATTTTTTAAAATTTCCTCAATCAAAAATATATTAATATTTAGGTTAACACTTTATTGATTATTGTTTAGTATTTAGTGTTAAAGATTTGTGATTGAGCTTCTAGTTTTTATAAATAATTTATTTTCATCAAAAAATTAAAATATTTTTAAATAGTTATTCATTAATGGTAAATTTGAAAATGGTATCACTTTTGTGTTAGAAACTAAAATTTCTTCTTCCCCTCCCCCCCAAAAAAAAAAGCTAAACAATTTTAATAGGTTAATTCTCTTAAATAGTTACTTTTAAGTTTTTATCACCAAAATTACATTTAAAAAATAAGTGACTGAAATAGTTTCTTTATTTAGAAAATTTTAGTATTTACTTTTATTTTCTAAATTTTAAATCTCACCTCTAAAACTTTATTTCATAACTCTAAACCATAAATTTAGATTAGTTAATCTTATAGGTATAAATATATATTTATATTCTTTAATAAAATTTATTTTGGTTATTTTCTCTTTGAAAATTAATTTTATGACAAAAAAAATATAGGACTATCTTTAAACATTTATCATTTAAAATGATAAATAGTTTTAGACGTTTTGTTCATTGATAAAAATGAGTATGTTCAGTTAAGATTTTGAATTGATTGGTACTAAAATGACAAAATTGGGGTTGTTTAAAAATGAAATTTCATTACAATTTTCTTTTGATAACTTACTCTAAATTTTTAAAATTTTAATTTTTATGAAATTTCTAGTAATTTGTAGTTTATTGTTGGAGCTTTTTAAACTAATTTAACTAAAATTCTTAAACTCACTTAAAATAGGAAAATTTAAAATCTTCTACAACTTTGCTACCACTTTTCAAATTTATCTTTAATAAATGACTATTTTTAAAAATACCATAAATTTATGATAAAAATAGACTAAACTAATCTTGTAAATATTTATACATTTAAAAATTCAACCCCACCCCTTTAACACTAAAAAATAATCACTAAAGTGTAAATCCAAATGTTAAGATTGAGTGTATTTTGAAAAGTGTTACTTAATTTGGGTTATTTTTAGCAATTTCTCTAAAATCGTCTAATAATATACCATAAATGAAATTACTTTGATTTTAGTGTTGAATATATATATATATATAAGTTAGTTTAATAGAAATAAAGTTTCATCTACTTTGTGTTATTAAATTAGCAAAAAATAATTAAAAGTTTTTATTTTATAATTTTATTTATGAAATTAATTTAACAAGCTATTTAATAGATTTATAAAAGGGAAATTTCAGTTATACCGCAAGTTTGATACCATTTTTCAAATTTATTATTAATGAATTATTATTTTCAAAAATAACCTAAATTTATGATGAAAGTAGACTAAACTAATTTTTGAAATATTTATAAATCATTTATAAACTCAACCACACCCTTTTAAGACTAAACTCTAAACAATAATCACTAAAGTGTAAACTCAAATGTTAATATATTTTTGATTGATGATATTTTCAAAAAGTGATACTTAAATTGTGATATTTTTATCAATTTCTCATTTATAAATCAACTAAATCTATTATCCAATGACATCATCTAATTTTGCATTATTGTATATGGATAAATAAAACTTCATAAACATCTATAAAACTAGGGGAAGAAAATTTTAATTTTAAGTGTTTAAATTGATATTTGTTTTTAGTTTCAATGATTAGTTGTATAATTGTGTAAATTATTATTTACATAGGAATTTTGCTTATATAAGATGTAAAAAGATTGAGAGCCAAAGTTGTTACAGTTGATTAAATTGCATACTGTCATAATTGTGATTTTAATGGAATATTGCTTTATTTTTGTTTATGCGATGTAATTATTTTATTTGTTTCAGGCTATTCCCTATTGGTTTTACTTTTATGCGTTCTTTGTCGGTTTATTGCGTGTTGCATCGCCATTCTGGACTTTGCAACTATTTATTTGGCAATTAAATTAGGGTAAATTTCTCAAATATATTTTTTAAAAGTTTTTATCACAAAAATAGATTTTAATGAAAATTATCAAAATAGATTTTTTATTTTGAATTTTTTATTCTTTTTTTTTTATTTTTTAATTTTAAATTTCACCTCCAAAACTCCAACCCATAACTCTAAACTCTAAGTTTGAATTACTTAATCCAAGATGTATAAATGTATATTTACACCTTTTAATAAAATTAGTTAATTTTCCGCTCTACGCGCGGTTTTGCAATTTTAGTTCAATTTTGAATTTGTCAAAATTTTAATTTAATTTATTTATGAATGTTATATTTTACACAACTTTAATTTCATATTATTTGTTGTTTAATTTAATATCATTTTTTATTTCACTAAAAACGAAAATTTTATTATTTTAAATTGTGTTTCATTTAAAAATCAAAAATTCACTAAAGTAAAATGACCAAAACAATAAAGATAAAAAGTAAGTTGGGCTTGTTATTCTTTTTATTTGTGATGAATTTTTGCTTACTTCTTAAGTGGATGTAGTACTGTTTTTTTAGTATATTAATTTTATAATACTTTCTTTAAGTTTATTCTAATTATCATATAAGACATATAATAAGATAAACTTTGAATTTTTATAAAAAAATAATTATTTTATTTAATAAATTGACTATTTAAAAATATTACTTTCTCTTTATAGATAGTGGCGTGAAAATAAGTTTGCAACTACAAATGGCTTCTCATAAATTTCTTCGATTACTCTCCAAGACTCCAACCCAGCTGGTAATTCTACTCGCCTAAGTTATTGCTTTCTTTAAGTTTCTTTTGAACCAAATACAAAAACTTCCCAGCAAGGTTGTTTTCAGAATGAAAAGCATGAGCTTGAACGTCTAAAATGTTAGACTGAAATTTCTAAAGGCCATAAAGATGCCACTATTACCTATCCATAGCATATTGGCTTAAGATCTCCATCATTGGTAGGACTAAACGGTTGCACGTATATCATCCTAGCCAAGGACACAGTCACTTGATTGTCTTTAGCGTCTAAAAAACAAAAGCAAGCATATATAAACAATAAAAGGAGGAAAAACCATATCTTTCAAAATAAAGCTAACCTGGGTGTTGAAAACATCAGCATACAGTAAACATAAGAAAATTCAAACGTATAATGCATAAGGATGATCTGTGTTACCTTACATATATTGTATCCAAGATAAGCATATCCAATTGTCCACTACCAGATTTGGCTATTAATTGTTTTTGATGATATTTATGTTCTTGTTGTTGTTGTATGGGGAAGTTTGGTGAAAGAGATAATGATATAGCAAAGGAGATGGCATGAAACTCAGCCTAGTGTGTGTGTGGCTTGTGATGTGACGTTGTTGTTTTTGTTGAGTAACACACAGTTTGTGCAAAATTCATGACCACATCATATTTTCTCACACATACACACAATCAATTCAGTGTTTTAATTAGGGTCAGTAGTGAAGAATTGATACATTACATTGCCATCAGCAGCTAGGTTCCATTTTATTTCTAAACAAACGGCCCAAGGGTCACGACATGGAGTTAGCAATCATTTCCTCGCAACCCCATTCTTTGAAATCCACAAACAAACAAAGATAAAACCAGATCTCAGAGTTTTCCTAATCATATTAGGTAAAAGGTTTAATCTTGACAATGCTCATTAGAGAAAGACAGAGGAAAAGAGAAGTGACTTTTGGTGGATGGCTTTGTAGCTGATCTGTGGTTGAGTTCTAGATTTCCTCGAGCCAGTTCGGTTGACATGAGGGAGCAACCATCAATGACATCCATCTAAAATCAATAAAACTAAACGAATAAAGATACTACCATAGAGTATCGACAGTCAAAGTGGCACCTTTGCCGATCAAAAGCTGATAAAAACAAATGTCAAATGGACCGATATCTGAATTTTAGCCAACAATTTTCAGAAATGTAGCTGGTTAAGCAAATAATATATGTGCGTATACCCGGATGAGACTGATATAAACTTACTCAAAACTTACTCAATATGCTTCAGTCGGTCGAGTATAGGTGAATTGATATTTATTGGCTGGATTTTCATCCTTAACGGCATCATCTAACAAAACACTGACGATTAAAGAGATCTAACTTCTCTCGCGCTTTTCACCAATTATAATCCAAGCCAATTCCTCGTTCAACGTAGCTTAGGCAGACCACTAAAAGTTAAAATCAATCTCACCATTCGTTTATAAAGTTAGGTGGGGAAGAGAGAAGAAGTTGAAGAGGGTTCGATACATTGTTGATGGAAATAATGTATGATGCCGAAGATCTGTAGCGGAGGGTGACGCTTTTTTTTCCGGAGAAGGTAATAGAAACGAAAAGGAAAAAGCATAAAAATTAGGGTGTAGAGATTCTTTTTTTGGCTTAGCTTGTTTGACAAAACAAATGACGTGGCTAAATATGTTTGGTGGATTTTTAAGATGACGTAGACATGCTAAAAAGTTGACTATATTCAACTTTTACTATTGTAAGATGTATTTTAGGGACAAAAACTTTTTAAGTCTATCTTGATCATTATCTCATTAAATTATGCTAGTTTATTTCAGTTCATTTGTTTTCAATTTTCCCAAAATTAATTGAATAACATAGTCTTACATCTCCTACTTTAATTATGGTAATAAAATTTTCATATTTTTATAGTAGCAGCAGGTGATGCATTTGTTTTCAGTCTTGTTGTGGTGACTACCATTGTTACATTGTAGTTATCGCTTTTGTATTTTTATAGATTGTTACATAACCTCATGAAGTGATTTTTTGATACATTTCCAATATCGGTCTGTTTTCGTTTTGCTTAGTTTCCATCCAAGTATACTTTACCATCTCGCACTCTATCCTTCACAACATCATTATATTGTATAGGTAAACTCCATTGTCATACAAACTTTTTATTGCTGTGGAGTTGTTGTAATCCTACATCTGTGTTGTTGTTTGAAATTATTTTATGTGCCTCGAATGTACTGAGCTTCTAATTTGAGTTCGAGACTTCTTGTTATTAGGTCGTCGTAAACTTTAATAGATAGACTGTCTAGTGCGGCATTTGCTAGAGTCAGCGTTAATTCCATAACGTTACGAAAGTTTATTTAAGAAAATAGTGCTACACGTGAAAATGATGTTCACATGTATTTATTTAGAGTGTCTTTGAAAGTACAAGAGACAATATTGTTATGCCATTTAAGAGCATTTGTCACTGCTTTTGTGATGATAATAGGCATGTTAATTTATTAGTTCATTTAGATTTTGTCTAGTTTCAATGGGAATTCCGTCTAAGGTCCGTTTCTTGTTTTGGAAATGTTTTGAAATCGACAATCTCTTGAAAACATATGGAAACACATTGGAAATGTGTTTTTAAAAATCTCATTTTGTAAATATGATTGAAACTTATGTGTGCATTTTAGAAAATTGCGATTCTGATTTGAAAATATGAAAAATGACTATTTATCATTTGATGTTATTCTTACCATGCAATGAATATTTGTTGACTTGTAATTTAATATTATCTTTCGATATTTGTTATCATTTATGCATAATAATTTGACCTGAAATGAGCTAACTCTATTGTTTTAACGAATAATGACATTTTTTATTTTTCTAAATTTTAATAAAAATTAGAAATATACAAATAAAAAATAACACTTTTATTACTTGGTTTTTACTCTTAGATAAATCAAACTAAGAAAAAAATCAATCTTGCATGTTGATTAATTGTGTGTATATATATCTTATAGATGTTTATACAACGTTTCCATTTTAAAAGTTTTTTAGAAATCATGTTTCCACGTTTCGAATTTTTGTTTCGGCATATCTGTTTCCGATTTCATACAACCTGAGATTTTGTTACTTTATTATAAAAAAAATTAATTATGTATCAGACATTATTTGTGCTTTTCTATCATTTTCATGATAATTTTTCTAAGTTAGAGACTGTGACCACCAAGAGACAAAACATATATGTTAGATTTTCTCCTTTTTATTTTATTTTTATTGTTTGGGTATGATAAAATGTGAGAAAATAATATCATAAATGGATTTTTTATTTTATATTCTTATATTTATTTTATATTTTTTTTGATGTCTACATATTTTTATTAGATTATTTATACTAAATTAGTATTTGTTGACTAAATTTTTCACCAACCTCGACTTAAATTATGTAATTTTTACGAAATTGTTGTTGCATTATTTGTTATATCTTATTATTTTTAATTTTCAAACTGCTTTTTATAAAATCTACTTTATTTATGTATTAATCATTGTTTCTGGTTTTATTCCTTCGATTTTTCTTAATTTTCTAAGTTGGAACTTGGTGACAAAATAAAACAAATTTCATTAGATTCACTTTTTCGTTGGTACAGTTTTGATAAAACATTAAAAAAAATATTATAAAATTGTTTTATCTTTTTGTTATTATGATTTTTCTGTCTTCCCTTATATTATGTAATTTTCACTATTTTTATTATTTACTGACTAAACTTTCCACATGTTCAAGTTATATTATGTATTTTTTCACTACTTTTTCTTGTTTTATTTTATATTTTGTTAAATTTTTGAAATTCATTCTGTATAAATTTATATTCTGATTATATTAACAAGATATAATTCATGAGATTTTTTTTTTGTTACCATGAATTTAATAATATGAAAAAGAATAGCGTAAATGAATGTTTTTAAGTATTATTCTTATGAATTTTTTCTACTAATTTTTTGAAAGTTATGTTTTAAATTATATTATATAATTTCACGAAAATTTTATAGATTAACAAAAAAAACTGATGTTAAAATTTGATGGAATTGAATATGAAATATTGATTAAGGGGGTGTTATTGGTTTGTATATTTTAATGAATTTGACAACACAAATCAAATCTGGTGTTATTGGTTCTATGATTTTAAAATTTATATTCAAATTCACTGTTGTTGATTCTCTGATTTTAAAAGTTATATTCAAATTCATTGTTATTGGTTATATGGTTTAATAGATTTTGAAATCATGTGTTATTCAATAATAATGATTTGTTTAAGGATTTGATTTAAAATTGTATTTTAATGGATTTGTGAATGTTTTTAAGTTAAAAATACAAGGGTGTTTTGCAAAAGTGACTCAAAATTTCAACTTAAATGCAAAACTAACCCACCATTTTTTTGGAACTTTCATTTGTCTTATTCACCCTAGATTTTCGAGTTATTCACGAAAATGCCATTACTCTTTTTTTTTTCCTTTTTTTTAAAATGAGTGTTTTCCTCTATCATCCTCATCTTCATCAAGTATTTACAATATTACCATTGTCATCAATACATCAACCACCATGAACAACCAATTTGAAGCTCTTAATGCACAAAAAATGATTTTTTTTTCTCTTCTTTTCTCTTTTGTTATTCACACAAACCATATTTCTTTCATTTTCTCTCAAAATTCATCCAAAAAATTTAAGATTTTGATTTCAAACTTTGTAAGATTCATATAGACATAAAAACTCATGATTCTTGGTCATTAATGAGTTGGTAGCATTCATGGTGAAGTTTTATGAGATTAGAGAAGTTAAACAAGTTATTTCATGGATTCAAGATATGAAATAAATTTTTTTCCAGATTTGTTCGTGAAGAAGACTAGATATGAAGTCTTCTTAGTCAATGCATAGGTTAGTTTTGCAATTGAATTTTTCTGTGTTTTTTGTATAAGACTTCCCTAGAAGTCTTCTACCTTTCCTTAGTTAACAAAAAAAAAACAGGGAGAACCGAGAAGACTTCCCTAGAAGTCTTCTGTTAGAAGACTTCTAAAGAAGTCTTCTCTGGAAAAGTCAAATATAGTCAATTGCAAAAGTAACCCAAGAAGACTTCTTGCGACACTGAGAAGACTTCATGTGAACATAAGAAGACTTCTTTAGAAGTCTTCTCATACAAAACTTCTTTAGAAGTCTTCTCATACAAAACTTCTCATAGAAAACTTCTAGAGAAGTCTTCTATAAAAAGTCAAATTTTTGACAAACTTTGGTCAATTGCAAAACTAACATTTTTATCTTAGAAGACTTCTCTAGAAGTCTTCTCTGAAATTTTCGAAAAAAATTCAAAATCAAAAGTAAGCCCATATTTGCAAAGGAAGACTTCTCAAGATGTCTTTTGTAGAGTAGACTTCTTAAGAAGTCTTCTGTAGAGTAGACTTCTTAAGAAGTCTTCCTTCATAAATTTGCAATTGCAAAAATGACCTAAACGGAAGACTTCTTAAGAAGTCTTCTGTGAGAAGACTTACAGGGAAGTCTTCCGTGAGAAGACTTACATGGAAGTCTTTTATGTTGTTTTTTGTAAAATTTGTTAAGTAACTTCAATGTATATTTTCTAAATTTCTAAATCCATCCCGCTTAAATTTTCATTTCACACTTAAATTTTCATTTCCCGCTTAAATTTCCCGCTTCCGAGAAGACTTCTCAGAAAAGACTTAACTTTTTCTAGTGAGACATATGTGTTTGATCTTCGGTGAATTTGATTAAGTTTTCTTGATAAGTATTTTCTCTTAGTTTGTAATAAATTTGATTAAATCTAAATTTTTTTTATAGTTTTGGTAGTATGGTCAAAATATTTAAAAGATCATTAACATTTTTTCAAATTGACAACATAATTCATAATTAAAAAGATACACATAATAATCATTAAATATACCATAAACAAAAAAATTACAAAAATGATAAATAACATCTTCATGAGAGATTTCTGGAAGACTTATAGAAGACTTTTGGAAGACTTCCAGAAAGTCTTCTAAGGGTCTTCCAGGAAGTCTTCCAGAAGTCTTCCAGAAGTCTTCCAGGAAGTCTTCGAGAAAGTCTTCCACGAAGTCTTCCAGGAGTCTTCCGAAATCTTCCAGAAGTCTTCCATAAGTCTTCCGAAGTCTTCTGAAGTCTTCTAGGAAGTCTTCCAGGAAGTCTTCTAGAGGTCTTCCAGGAAGTCTTCCAGGAGTCTTCGAGGAGTCTTCCGAAGTCTTCCACGAGTCTTCTGAAGTCTTCCACAAGTCTTCCTAAGTCTTCCACAAGTATTCCAAAGTCTTTCTAAGTATTGGCTTCTTCTCCTTCATATCAAAAAGAAAATATCAGATTTTTAACCAAAGAATACGATCAAAAATAAAAGATGAATCAAAAAGGTAAAACCTTTAAACTTGTTAATACCTTTAGAAGTTTCACCAATATAAAATATTTGGTTATCTTATTCTTCTTCATATCAAAAAGAAAAGGAAAAACTTGTAACCATTGAACACTATCACAAACACAAAATATGAATAAAAAATGTCATACATTTAATCTTGTTAGAGTAAGTTGAATATACAAGTTCTTAGCATCTAACATATAAAACACTCCAAAAATACATATTCAAAATTTATAGATCTACCTTTAAAGGAATGAAAGATGACAACCATGTAATGAAAAATCTTCAAAAACAAGATAAATTAGTGAGAATACATAAGAGAAAAATGAGAAATGAATATAAAGTTAGGTGTTTTCAAGTCTAAAGAGATTAAAGTGAGGTTTGAAGAGTTTTAGAGTGAGAAACATTACTTTTGTTGCAGCCATTTGAGAGGAAGAAAGAAAATGTGTACATTTTCTTTCTATATGGAGACAAAAATCTAAATTAGGTTAAATATTTTCGATATAGAAGACTTCTCGAGAAGTCTTCTAAGAGAAGACTTCCCAAATTATGAAGTCTTCTGGAAGTTTTCCAAAACCCTATAATCTAATACATGAGAAGACTTTTGGAAGACTTCCGTAAGACTTGTGGAAGACTTCCGAAAGACTTCGCATTAAGCGGGAAGTCTTCTAGTGATAGTGAGAAGACTTCTCTATAAGTCTTCTCAGGCAAAAATGTTATAATGGTAAAACTGAATACAATTTTTTTGTTTGCTCACAAGGAGTTTGTTGTATTTTCACTAGCCTTTTGGGTTACTTTTGCCTTTGATTTAATTTGGGGTACACTTTTGCATTTGAAATCAAGTTTTGAGTCATTTTTAGCAATTTCTCCAAAATACAAAGGACCAAATATTGAGTTGAACCTTGTTATTTTGTTAGATTTCTCGTATTGGGTTTTCCAATATTTTTTTCTATCCCCAAGTTTTATATACGTATTGACACGTTCCAATTTAATAATTATAACAAGCACGAATAAATATAATATATATATATATATATATATTCAAGTATAAGTCTGATAATTATATATGTTTCATAGTATCATCAAATTATGTGTAAGCACAAACTCTATTTTTATATTTTCTAATATTGTGATATATCGCAAAAAGATATTGGGTGTATATAATTTTGATCATGAGTTCATATACATATTTAATGGATAGGAAAGTTTGTCTCATGAAGTTTTTGAATATTGAGGTTTTTAAAAGTAAAAGTAAAAGTAAAACTTAGGGATAGAAAAAATATAGAAAAGTTTTATATGGTTGATTGCGATTTCGCAAATCATCATAACTCTTTGATTTCATATTAGGTTGTTTGATACCATATTCAAGATTTTTTTAATACCGTTATGCTTCCATGAACAATATTATGAAGAGAATTTTTGGTATATTCAATTTTTGATTTTTAAATTTATATTCAATATAAATGGATATTATATTGCATATGCTGGTTTACATAATTTTCTTCGAAAATTATATCAAACACATAATATTTCTAAAGAAAAAGATTCTGAAAAGAAAGATTATTTTGAAAAAGTTGATAACAATGGTAAATATTTTTATCAAGATCAATAAACAGAATATGTCAATTAAGTGACAGCGACCATAACAACATATATGTGTACATTTTATATTATTAGAATAATATATGATATACAAAATGATAAAATATATGTTGTAGTTTTTATTTTCTTTATTTTATTACAAAACTGAATTTATTATAAATATATTCGACTAATTTATAATAATCCACTTATTTTGTTTTTAAAACTATATCAAGTAGATTTTAGAATTAATGGATAGGACACAGGACTCTGCGACCAGCCCGTACACACCCAGCAATCAGCCCAGCTCATCCGGTGGTCCATTCCAACCTAATTGGAGACAAACGGTAAACTCGATCAAAACCAAAAATTTCAAAATCTATTAAAATACTAGAACTAATAACCTCCACTAAAATAGATTTTTGGATTATTATATGTTTTGTTAATTGGTTTAGTTAAATGTTAAGAAAATGAGAATTTTGAAACAATTAGTTAATTTTAATGTAATAATACTTATCAGTTAAATTTTAGATAACCTCTCGATTCTTGCTGAAGTGGATTTCCGAGAAGAGACTTTGTTATACAGATAGTATAAAATGAACAAAAATGAATAAAAATGAATATCTTACACTTTTTAGCTAAAGGATCATTTAATTTATAGTACAGATATAGAACTATAATTTATCAAAGTTTACGATTTCTTACTTGGAACACTATAAAGTACATTTACTTAAAGATTTTTTTATCAATACTTAAAGAAATTTATTAAATTATCGAGAAAATTAAAACAGCCAAAAAAAATCTTCAACTTACACAAAAATACGAAAATAACCTTTAACTTCTGTTTACGCCATTTTAATCTCCAACTTTTAAAATTATCCACTTTAAATCTCAATTTTTGTTGACCAAACCGTTTCTCATAAACGAAAAGTCAACGTAAATTCGAGTATCTGAAATAGCTTGGTCAACAAAAATGGAGGTTTAAAATAGAAAAATTTAAAAAGTTGAAAATTAAAGTGGCTTTAACGGAAGTTCATGTTTTTGTTAACATCTGAGTTTCTAACGGATTTCTATCTTTGAGACCGAAAATATCTAATTATTTTTACTTAGTTAAAACCATTAAGTTAAGTTAATTACATTTTTATTTTTCAAGTTCACATTTTTTTTTCATTTTATAAAGATTTAAGAAAGCATTATAGTAATAGAAAATATAATTTAGATACATTTCTCAAACTACCAGCTAAATAAGCTTAAGAAATTAGTTACATATGTATTATCTAAGACCAAAATTGTAACTGTGAAGCCAAAGTTCAAAGTCACTTCAAAATCTAATTCAAAATTTTCATTGATATGTGTAGGCAACGATAACAACATATGACAAAATGAAATTTTATTGGACCAATAGTCTTTATATATCAGCATTGTCTCGTCTCGGTAACATGCGAGTCACTGATTAGATGATGATATATTTGGCTATAATAAGAGACTTCTATGTCTTAGTTCTATGTCGATAAGCTTTGCTTATGTCCCATGAGACACACAAAGTTAAAACTAATGTCTTTTGGTTAATATTTGTTATAACAATAGATCCAAGATCTAATTTTGAAGAAGTAATTAAGTAAAAATAATTAGATTTTTTGGTCCCAAAAAGAAAAATCCGTTAGAAAGTCAAATACTTTTTCGTTAAGCCATTTTAATCTTCAATTATTAAAAAACTATTCATTTTAAACATCAATTTTTTTGACCAAACTATTTTAGATACACGAAAATTCAATTGTTAAATAAATTTAAAGTTGACTTTTTGTGTATCTGAAATGGCTTGGTCGACAAAAGTTAAAGTTTAAAATGAAAATTTTAAAAAAATTGAAGATTAAAATAGCTTAAATGGAAGTTAAAGATTATTATTTAAAGTTGACTCATGTATCTGAAATGGCTTGATCAACAAGATTTTAAATTTAAAATGGATATTTAAAAAAAAATTGGCGATTAAAATAATTTAAATGGAAGTTAAAGATTATTTACCTTTTTGTATAAGTTGAAGATTTTTTTGGTCGTTTTCTCCTAAATTATTTCCAGTTTTCATCCCATTAGCTACAAATATTATCTTCAGAAAATATTTAGTTTATACAGTTTTATGTAAAAGTAATCTACTAGAAAAATCTGAAGTTTGGGCTAAAGTTGAACATGGACCAAAATATTTCTAAAATGACCAAACTAGAAGAGCCCAGTGAGGCTTAATGAACTTAATTTTACTTTTATATAGTGTCCAAACATCCTCTCTTTTTTTTTTTTGAAACATCGCCTACATATTCAATTTCATTTACTCTAGTTCATCATGGTATAAAAAAAATTAAAACAATGAATGTGTCACTGTTCACCGCCTACATATTGTGATGAAATCGATTTGAACTACAGAATTGGGCTTTCTCTGTATCCAGTATCATCCTCAGAAGATTTACATATCAGCTATGTTTGTTACTAGGTTTGTAGAGTAAAATATAATTATTATTTTTTTGCAAAAGGACACTTGGAAGTTAGAATTTGGAGGTAAATAAAAAACAGAAAAAAAACGAGGGCAAGAGGCTCCCACTATGATCATATACTAAAATTAAAAGTGCAATTGCTATTAAATGCTTAGAATAAGAATTGAGTAATGAGATGCAACCACCAAATCAATCTTTTGTACTATCTCACGGTGACCAAAGATGAAAATGGCAATCAGAGCTATAAATTACATCAGTTTTCTTACAATCCAACGGAGATTCTTTACCCATTCAACAGATTGTGTAATTAGTTAAGTAACTAACCATGGTCTTCACGGGCGAACCCAGAATAAAATTTATATGGGGTCATAGTGTGAGATAAAATGTTGACAAAATACAAAAATATTAATTAAAGGTATCTCTAAAGAGGATCTGAACCCATGTTTGTGGGTTCACTGATGACCTTTCTAACCAAATGCACCAGAAACATTCATCAAAGTTAGCTTGATGAAAATTAAGTTTTTAATATTTTATGGTGTCAAATGACTCCATTACTCATAATGTGGGTCTGCCACTGATGGTCTTTGATTGGTCTGAGCCGTACGAAGATTATGGTCAATCAAATTGCTCTCTGGTTTGACTTTTTGATTATAAGAGGTTATATCAATATATCATTAAAATCGTAAGTAGTTGGTCGTTATTCATTTGTACTATATATATTGATTGACATCAACTCTACTTTCCGTATTTTTGTAACATATGAGAGGCTTATTATTTGATTGAATGTCCAAGAAGATGGTCAGAGCCATTTCTATGTTTAGTAAGGTAATAATTTATTATAGATTACGTAAAAAGGAAACATTGAATGAATTATTACGAAGAAAAAGTTTCAAATAAAGTTGTCCCCATGAAATCAGTTATGGGTCTCTGATCGATATGGTTGGCCCAAATAAATTAAATAGTAGTACCTACTCATGCATTCGTGGCATTGAAGAGATCAGTGGTTATTGTTACTTTTTATACATAAATAGAGATCATGCAAAAAAAGAGATCATGCCGATTATTACGTCCATCTATTTTAAAATGATGAAAGATACTAAAGGAATTAAGGAAATAAGCCAAGGAGAAAAATGATTAGGGCAACTAATAACAATCAACCTCCATTTTACCCAAAAACAATCATCCTCTTTAGAAAAAAACAGGACATTTACCAATTATCATTACTAGTTATGTACGTTCGGATACCCATTTGAGCTCGGATCGAGTAATTAGGGTTTTCGGATTTTTAGGTTCATCTTCTTAGGTCATATTTTAAATATTTTATAAGTACGAATCATGTTCATATCTGAACAACACTTTGCGTTTGGTTCTAATTTATAATACATCATAAAACTCATAAAGTAATAATATATCGTTCATATTCGGCTTATATCGGTTCGGTTCGGATATATCCAAAATAAAATAAAAAAAATTAAAACAAACATAAAACACACATAGATTGAATAAAAATAATCCATCACACATAAAATTAATAAAATAACAACAAAATGTAAAATCAAGCACGAAAACAAAAATAGTTTGTAAACAATATGCATTATCTTGTAGATATAGTAGACTTGTTATTTCAAAAAGGAAGTACTTATTTAAAAGTAATTATATTCAAAATATTTATTTAAGTTTGAATACTTATTTTATATATCATATTAAAATAAACATTGAATTGAATTGATCATTTGAAGTATTTAGTTATGTTTCAAATATTTATATTTATTATCAATTTTGGATTCTTAGGTTATCCGTTTAGATTCAGTTTATAACACTTCAGATTCAGATATGTAGGACCATACAAAATCCATTCGGATATTTTTAGTGGATGAGGTTTTTCAGTTTGGTTTTGGTTTGGATTTCGGGTTCTAGATTTGTGTCAGCTCAATCGTTGCCATAACTAGAAAAGTAAAATCGATTGACTTTTGGGTTGAAAGAAATCACAGGTTTTGATATAGAACCTCTAATAATTCTAACAAAGAAAAAAAAACCTTTGAAAAATTTTCTAACAAAGAAAAAATAGGACACTTACCTGATAATCAGTTGCAAAAACCTAGCTACGGCAACTAGCAAGGTAGAATCTGAGTTGCTGTTTTACGATGCGAAAGAGGATTTGATGGTATTTTTCTTTTTGTCACTTTTATAGTGTTTGTTAAAATTATTGTATTTTGTTCTTAGATGTTTGACTAAAATTTTAATTTCTTAGTTAAAAATGGCAATTACTTTTTTCTTCGACTAACCAAAATTAATCAATAATCGTTTTCTTAACAACTGCAAGAATAATTATAATATAAATACAGGGTGTCAGGAACACAAGAAAAGAGAAGAGTTGTAGCATAATTAAATTCTGATGGGGAATGAAGTTACTATAGTTGATAGACTATTCATTAAATTTCTCATATTCCTAGGACTTCATTTAAAATTCTGATGGTGAATGAAGTGTTTTGGATTAAATGTAAGATAAATTCTAACCCAAAAACTGTTTTAGATGAAATGTAACTTGATTTAGAAGTTGTGATTTGGAGACTTTTACACACAGAGGTATTAACATTTTAAAGCAAACTTAATTAGAAGTTGCGATCGTATTGTTCGAAAAGAGACGAGTTTGTTTCTCACTTTTTTATCGATGGTTTTAATTACTACAGAGGGTGCGAATAACAAGTTTTGAGATTAGTTTAACTTTGGTTGGGTCTGTAATAACTTTCTTTAGTGAAAAAACAGGTTAAATATGCATAGTAAAAATAATGTATCCACCTGATTTGACATTTAAAAAAAAAAAACATAAAATATACAAACGTGAATACACATCGACATGATGCAGTTGCTACTAGCTAGGTTAACCAAATAGACCAGGAGTCCACAGCTAATCTCTTGTAACTCATTTCCTTATATATAAATATTAGAGAGCACACAAGTATCTTTGAGTGAAATAAAAATCCACAAAACTTGGAAAGAGAGACAAATAGGCCAAAGAATGGGTGGAGAGAAGAAGACGGTGGAGGAGGAGCCGCTTAGCCCATGCTCACGGCTGTTCAACTCGCCGGATTTTAATTGTGCGATAATCGTCACAATGGGATGCAAGGTCAAAGGAAACCCATCTGCCATCATCGACGGCCTTAAACACACCCTCGCTAATCACCCTCGCTTCTCCAGCATTTTAGTAAGTCAAAACACACGTATATAGTTAATATATGAACAGCATTTTTGTTAGAAAAAGATTCCACTTTTGTGTATGTGTATACACACAGAGTAAGAGTAAAAGTAAAATGGAGTTATATGAAACCTCTGGCTCTTATAATTATCGCTACTTGGTTCAGATTAAATATACCAATACTAAACACCTTTTCTCTTACTCTTTTTGTACATTATAACATGCTTAATTAAGAGTCATTAGTTATACTGTAATCAAACCCAAGATGGTCAAACAAAAGCCTCTATATTTTTTAAATATTTATTTTTTCCAATTTATTCATCATAAAAAGGATAATACAAAATTCATGGGTTTTTCATATATGAAAAAACATAGTTTAATATTTAGGTATGTTTATTTTATATGAATCCAGGAGATGAAAAATGGGAAGAAAGGGAAACCGAGTTGGGTTCGGACAAAAGTTAGAGTAGAAGAGCATGTGATTGTTCCTGATATAGATCCCGACATTGAAAATCCTGATCAGTATCTTGAAGACTATATATCTACTCTAACGACCGTTCCAATGGATTTATCTAAACCATTATGGGAAATTCACGTACTCTGCCTCAAAACATCAAACGCTGAATCCATTGGCCTTCTCAAGATTCATCACTCTTTGGGTGATGGAATGTCTCTCATGTCTCTTTTCCTCGCTTGCACACGTAAAACATCAGACCCCGAAGCTTTGCCCACTGTTGCGGTTCGGAAAAAACAGTTTGGACCTACCTGCTACAGTGGTTTCTTTAACAAGATTTGGTGGTTATTTGTACGGCTTTGGTTCATCCTAAGATTGGTCTTCAACACTTTTGTTGATGTCTTAATGTTTGCTCTAACAATTTGTTTCTTGAGAGATACGGAGACTCCTCTCTTGGTGAAAACCGATAGTGAACTTAAACCTAAGAGGTTCGTCCACCGGATTATCAGTTTTGACGATGTTAAGCTGGTGAAAAACGCAATGCACATGGTAATTTTTGTTCATTTTTCCTATTTAAATAATCTCTTGAATTATGTATATTATCTGACATTTTTTTTATATTTTGTTAGACGGTAAACGATGTTCTTCTTGGAGTAACACAAGCCGGACTTTCACGGTATCTAAGTCGGAGATATGGTAAAATTTTGATTGTTTTACAAGATAGTGTTGTACATCGTAGTGTAGTGTTCACACTCATCTGAAGAAGTTCTTACCATCTGTTTTTAAATAGATCAAGAAGCAACACCAAAATCAAAAGAGTCGATGAGGAGAATCCGACTTCGTTCAGCCATTATGATTAACTTGAGACCAAACACAGGAATTGAGGTAACAAAATGTTTATTCTTAGAGTGTTTGAAATCAAATACTTTGAAGCTGATTGTGTGGTTTCATTATTGTTAAAATGATTCAAAATAGGCTCTAGCGGATATGATGGCCAAGAAATCGAAATGCAGATGGGGAAACCTCTTCGGTTACATCCTCCTACCATTCTCTGTCGGACTGGAGACTGACCCTCTAGAATACTTGCGCCGAGCTAAAGTTACTGTCGACCGCAAAAAGCACTCCCTTGAGGCTGTATTCTCTATGGCGTTCTTTAAGTTGATACTAAAAGTTCTAGGTCTCAAGGTAAAAAACTAAGTTGCTAACATATATATACTATAAGGTTAATCATGTATCTGTTTTGTTTATTTTAAGTACAAGAGTATCATCTAACGCAGAACCATAATGAAAATATAGGCAAGTGTAGTTCTTGTAAGGAAAGTGATCCATAGCACAACATTGACATTCTCAAATGTCGTCGGTCCAAAGGAAGAAATTACTTTTCACGGCCATCCCTTGTCTTATATCGCCCCTAGTGTTTTTGGCCATCCACATGTAAGTGTGCACTTATATATACAATTAATTATATGTGTGCGATTTTTTTTTTGCTAATTATGTTTTTGTATGTGTAAAGGCTCTTACTCTACATTTCCAAAGTTATGGAAACAAGGTCATAATATCAGTAACAGCCGATCCAACAGTCATTCCTGACCCTCACAAGATGTGTGATGATTTGGTGGAGTCTCTCAAGTTAATTAAATCCTCTGTCCTCGAAAGAGGGTTATATGAGATGGAGGTTTGATGAAAGCTCTTATGTTGTGTCATTCTTATATGTACTAGAGTTCCTTCATTGTTACTCTTAATGAATAACCTTGCTAAGCTATAGACTAAATATATCAATATAAAAATTTGTAAGATATCAAGTCTTATACTAAGCAGATTCTAGGCTATTGTTTAAGTAAGATTTCAAATACTTTAATTTAGTTGCAAGGTGGCCATCAACTTAATATATGCTAAATCACATTTTAACTAATCCACTGTTTAGAATGTGAAATGAATTTAGAATATTTGACATTGAAGGGTTGTAAAGATGAACACTTTTTCCACCAAATAAAGACTACTTAATTACACATATTATTCACCCCGTACGGATACTTATTCATTATTCAGTATACCCCTTTTATACAAGAGCGGTTTTCATAGCTTTCAAAGACTCCTCCATTTCATCACAGAGCTTGTGAGGATCTGGTATGATTGTAGGGTCAACCGCTATCGAGATCACCATCTTGTCCGCATAACTTTGAAAATGGATTATCAATGCCTATCAAACACACATAAGTCATGAAGAAGAAAAAAACTATTAAGAAATAAAAGGTTGTGATAAGCTATGTACTACTGAGTAGTTATTTCTCTCTTTACATACTTGTGGGTGTCCATAGACACTAGGAATGATATACGCAATTGGATGGCCATGGAAACTGATTTCTTCCGTTGGGCCATTGACGTTTGAAATACATGCCGTTGTGCTTAATAAAACTCGTTTGAACATTGCTGCTCCTATCTACAATGAAAAAAGTCTTATCTATAAGAATGTAAAAAATTGTGTAAAAATTGATCAGTTTCATATACCTTTGCACCAAACACACTAAGAATGAAGCTAAGAATCGAATAAAGTATGGAAGCATGAAGAGAGTTCTTCTTTTGATCCATTGTGGATTTAGCTTTCAATAGATAAACCAATGGATCGGTTTCTAAACCAATCGATAGTGGTAAGACAACTATGTTGATATGGTTTCCCCATCTGCATTTCGAATCTTTTGCCATCATATCTGCCAATGGCTTCATTCATAATTGCCATGTATCACAAATAATGTATTTTTTTCTAATACTTTGAACTATAGTGTATTTAAAGATGCATGTTTCTAACCTGGATTCCAATTTCCGACCTTAGGTTTACCAATACACCTGCACGAACTCGTATATTACTTGTAATATTCTTTAGAAGCGGTGTGGATGTTCCACCATGCTCACTCGTTTTGTCTTTTATAAGGTCAAGAAGCGAAACATAAATGCAAAAACATTAGACATATATAAATTACATTTATATATGTTATTATTATTATTATTATTGCAAGTCAATGTTTACCATGTGCTCCGTTTAGATAACGCGAGAGAGCAGCTTGTGTAACTCCAAGTAGAACATCGTTGATTGTCTAGAGATGGGCAGAAGATCATGAAAGAATAGAAACACTTAATTTTTTTTTTTGTGAAAAGTTATATAGAAGAGATCATATTAAAACACTAAGCCGAAAATATTCTAACTTACCATGTCCATGACGTCCTTTATAATTCTAATGTCATCCAAAGAAACAATTCGATGAGAGAATCTCCTCGGATTGCTCTCGGCTTCTACGCCACCTTTTAGAGACGTCTCTGTATCCTTCAAAAACAACACCGTAGCCAAGAGTAACAGAAGATCTACAATGGTATTCCAAATCAATCTCACTGTGGCATAAATGGCAAATATCGATCTTAAGAACCAGCCTATGTTTCTAAGGCCGTCACGTCGTTTAAGGATAGGAATAGTAGGAAGTGCTTGAGGGTCTGATGTTTTATGAGTACACGCCATGATGAGAGACATACGAGACATTCCATCTCCCAACGAATGGTGAGATCTTATGACACCGACCGCTTCTGCATCAGATGTTTTGACGTTGAGGATGTGGATATCCCACAAGGGTCTTGATCTATCAAGAGGAAGCGTTGTAAGTCGTGAGATGTAGTCCTCTACGAATTTGTCTCCTTGGTCATCAATTTCGTCAGGGTCTATGTCTGGTACGAATACATGATCTTCTACATTGACTTCGGTTTTGATCCATCTTGCACCATCCTCATCCTGTGACGTTTGCACACCAGAAACTAATAAGTGAAATCGTAAGAATTATTAGGGGACGAGTTGTTTAAAACGCACACTAGTTAACATGCATTGTTTATTGAGAAATACCTACGATAGTTTTAAATAAAATTTTGTCATAAAAATAGTTTTTAAAAAGAAAAACAATCAAAACAAATTTTAATAAAAGTGTAAATATATGTTTATACCTCTAGGGTTAACTAATATAAACTAATTTTTTTAAAAATAAAATATTGAAATTTTCAAAATAAAAAACTTATTTGATATTTTTGTTGAGAATTATTTTGGTGACAAAAAAATATATATATTTCAGAAAATCACTTTTGTTTATATTTGAAAAAGGGAAACACCACTGAAATGGACCGCAACATTCGAGAGGGAAGTATATGTTTTTATATTTGTCAAAAATAAGAATACATGCGAGATCATCAATAAAATAAGTGAAAAGTTTCAAAGTCAGCGAGACTATATTTTCAAAGTCAGCGAGAGAATATTTTTGTTTAAGAATTTTAATACTTTTTCTTGTTTTTATAAACAATATATACTTTTTCTTGTTTATATTTTAAAAAACACATTTTATATAAGATATAGTTTACTAATTTAACATCGAAATCACAATTTGTATCATACATCACTTGATAACTACAAATAAATGCAGACAAAAAAATAATATATATATATATAACTAAATGCACGTAAATGAAGTTTCTCCTTCTGTTTCCTTTACAATTCTTAAGTTTGACTGAATCACAAAACAAATGCAAATCGTACAAGATAGACAATCGGGCCTTGGTTCTTCCATGTGAATTTATATGTTATGTGGAAAACCAAAGAAGCAGAGAGGGAACGCATGAACCATAGCAAAACAGAACATGTGAAGGGACAAGGTTTACCAGTTTGCTGGAGATACGAGGATGTTTGGAAACGTTTTGCTTCAAATCATCAAGAATAACATCAGGATTAATCTTTGTTTTGAACCCGATGATGATGATGGTGCAGTAGTCGGGGCCGGACGACTGAAAGATTCGTGCCATCGGGCTGAGCGGCTCCTCCTCCTCCTTCGTCATTCTCCTTTTATGCTTCTCCTATACGTATCTTCAATGTTTTGTGTCTATCATGTTTCAAAATGATGCAGATTGTAAATTTATAAGTGACAGTTGCATTTAATAAATATAACTTTTTAGGGGTGAAAAATTGATTATATGCAACGCCATGCACGTTGATACAATAGACGTATTAATAGTTTATCTCTTGTATGTTTTCTCACGATATTATATATCCATGGATTCCATTGAAGAGGTGTGTTATTTAAGTGACATATTTAGAGATGCTATACGTATAACGTATATTAACTAAAACGAAAGAGAAAACGTACAAGGATGCAACAAAAAAAGTTCCTTAAAACATCATTCAAGTTTTTTTTCAATATAAAGTTATTTTATTGGTTAATCAATAGATATAATATACCTTCTCAAACCATGAATTCATGGTTTATCTGCATCTAACGCCATGCACGTTGATATAGTAGATAGAGTAATCGTTTATCTTGTTATTTTCTCACTATATTATATATTTGTGGATTCCATTATGTGTTCTATAAGTGACATCTTTAGGGAGGCTATGCGTATATTAACTAATACGGAAGAGACAACAGACAGGGATGCAACAATAAAAGTTTCTAAAGTAATACAGGAGACAACTTGAACTATTATGAATTATTAAGAAGAGGCTGAAACCATGCATACTTTGCTTTAACACACAGAACTAGGTTGAGAGCTGAAAATAGTAATAATTTGTAATATTTTATTTATTAAAATAATCGTTATAAAACATAAGGTGTTTATATGTTTTATATTGGTTTAACTTCATTTTTCTACATCAAAATATCAAAGTGCTATTTTATTTCTCCAACAAGAGTTGATCTGGTAATCGAAACCAGAGTTAAACAACCAACAAAATATAAATTCCTAGAAAAATACGTACAGTTTTGGCAAAAGAATATATTGATCAATTTGCGTCCTCATATTGTAGAAAAGCTTAACTCCTAGAATCTTCATTATAGAGATACTATTTTCTTCAGTTCAGTTGAAAAGATAGGTCATGTTATCAGTTCTCGGATAATCAAAGTAATATCCTTGCAATCTGTTTTGAAGTGCTAACATGTTGAAAATTAAAGTATACTCCAATGCTTCAAAATCTGTATGCAAAGAATGACAAGCTTCTTCCTTTGTTTCGCATCCCCAACAGTTGCTCCTTTCTTGAATCATCATTCAAAACCCGACCCATATCCATTGTATTGTGAATTAGAGGTCATGATCCATCTACCAAACAAATACTCTGCAAGCATAAAGTTTAAGGTATCAATGGTTGTTTTTGTGGATATTTGCTGTGATATTTGTATTGGCATCAAACCATGCTCTATATTCACCTTCATCAAGTCTTACTAGTTCTAATTGATCTCTTGTGATTCCTCTGAATAATTTATCATTGCAGATTTTCTAGAGATATCAGATTATCTATGGATAAAGATCACTATCCAACTCCAGATCTTCTATATCATTCTTCCACCAGAAAAATAATCCAAATTAGAATACACACTGGTGATAGGAGAAAGCATTGGGCATGAAGGAGTCAATGAGAGAGCCCACGCCTGTAAGGCGGGTGGACAATCAAAGATTACATGACTGACAGTTTCATCTAGTTCTCCATATCTGGAACAACAATTGTCATAGCGCATATGACGACGTGTTAGCTTCCTCGTTACTGCTAGAGGTCATGTTACCATCTAGCATATAAGATGATGAATTTTTTAGTGCATTGATGTTCAAAGCAAGGCTGGGAGATTTATGATACTGTGTTCTGTTCCCATAGCTTCTAATGCACATTGGAGGATACTCCTAGTGACCTAGTAACCTGATTAGATTGTGTAAAGTCTACTTTTTGTGTGACTACATCAAAATCAGTTCTCTCTACTAGATTGGCTTATGGCCAAAATCTGTATGAGATGTATATCCTCTGAAATAACTAGGTTCTCCAACATATCAAAATTATATTATCTAGGCTCTCTGCTTATGAAGTCACTCACTGTCATTCTTGGGTGTACTACTTGGATAGTTGGTCGAGCTGGTCTTGCAGGAATTGTAGGAATCCATGAGTCATCCCATATTCTTATCTGAAAACCCAAATGCACTTTACGTCTGATCCCCAAACTCAATAATAACCTAGCAACTAATAAAACTTTCTAGACATATGACGGACTATCACTAGCAGTTGCTCGTAAAGACGAATTAATTCTATCGTATTTCCCATGAAGAACTCTTTTTAGTAGGGAATTGGATCAATTTCCACAGTTAACAAAGCCAGAGTAATATCATGGATCAAATAAAATACTTTGCCACCTTCTTCTTTCGTGAGGAAATTTTCTCCTATTTCTCCAAAGCATGCTGCGTTTAGTCGGGTTTGAAGACACCAGAACCGTGCAATAGCAGCTGTCAATTTTTTTTGCTAACCTCTAAAGGAGAGAAAAATCTCAACATGACATATATGGATAGGGCTATAGCTGTTGACTTTATAAGGAACTCCTTTCCTCCATTAGTTAGACACCGAGCTGACCATCCAATAATCATATTCTCAAGCATATCCTTTAGGAACGTAAACAGTCTGCATTTTGATCCACTTATGCCATTTGTAATGCCCCAGTAGAATCATATTCCCCCCTTCACTATCAATACCCAAAGCAGATATGATTTCTTGCTTTACATTCCCATGTACACTTTTTCCAAATAGAAGCGAAAACTTCTCTAAAAGAATACACTAGCCCAATGGTTTCCCATATATCTTTATTGCTTTCATAACTTCATCACATTCACGGAGCTTCGCCACACAAAAGAAAGTTATATCATCAACAAATATGAGGTATGAAACCAGGGGACTAGTATGTTCTACCCTCATCTCTGATATCTTACATTGACTATTTGTGTGATTTAGAAGGCTAATGAAAGCTTCCATGCACAAAATAAAGATAAAAACTAATTTATTTTATATTTTGTGTATTTTTTACTCTATTTTTATAATTTTATGACATATTATATGTTTTTATTGAATTGAATTTAGTGATGAATGGGGTTGGAAAGTTGAAATTAGATTAGTGATATAGGAAACATAGCTCGGCTTGTAATCTGATAAGGTCATTCTTGTTTAACAGTATTCTTAAGACCATTTCAAAAGATTGCAAGCCAGTCAAATACAATGACTCGAATAATACTTGACATTATGTTTTAAAAAAACATTTGACTTTAGAAATTATAATTGTATATTTTTAATGAAATCATGATTTACTGAAAAATACCCCAAAGTAAGTTTATATAAAATAAAATGTAACGACACTTTTACCTATCAGATGGTCTCACCCAAAAAACTACTTGAAACGCATGCCAAATACCTTTCAGATCAGTTAAATGACCATAACAAAATTTTCATAATTTAATGTCAAATACCTTTCACATCAGTTAAATGATCATAACAACATTTTCATAATTTAATAAAATAATAGTAGATTATAATTAAATAAATATCTAAAATTAGATATTTTATAGATTTGTAATGTCCATGTTTGTTCATTTCGTGGATCCACATTGTTCTTTCTCCAAGTTTATGGGTCCATCATGTTCAACTGTTGAGTGTATTAATTTTCATGAACTTTGTTTACTTTTTTGGGGGTGACGATCTATTTCCCCCTAAGAAGTATCATATATCACTAGATACACACAAAATTTTGACCACGTTCCATTTCCCCACAAAATAGAAGTTCGAGGTCTATATCCCCACAATTATAAAGATCGAACTCTATTTCCCCATACCGTCGACTTTAATGGTTTACTTAGATGAATCAGTATAGGACCAAAATAAACCGATTTTAAACATAACCAAACCCAATCAAAAACCCGATCTTTACCCGAATCTAGTCTTTAAAAACCCGAGTTCATAGAACATGTAAAGTAACGAACCCTGAAAAAATTGAATTGGGGAAATTCATTTCTGGGAGAGATTAGAGAAATTGAAACATGAGTGATGTTTTTGGAGCTTCAAGTGGGTCGTCAATGGTGCATTCAAGGAGAAGGGTCGTTGGTGTCCCAAAACAGTGTTGGTGTGGATATTAAATATCGACTTTGATGTCAAGATCTGAGAAAAATCCATATCGTCGTTACCATAGGTGTTCTTATGCTGTTTCAAAAAAGGTAATGGTTACTCTTATTGATTTGATTGTGCAATAACTCAGATTCTAACTTGATCAATTTTAGCTTGAGAATGATAACCATTTCTTCAAGTGGGTGGATGAGGCATTGTCAGAAGATATTAATGTTCTGAAGAACAAAATGAGTAATCTTGAAGAATTGGTGAAAGAATTTATGATGGAACGAGCAGAAGGTGAGAAGAAGTTGTTTGAGAAGATGGAAATGAAGCTAGAGAAAGAGCTTTTTGAGAGGACGGATGAAGTTTTAATGGAAGCGAAATGGAGCATGACGAAGATGTGTGTTGGTGTTGTAATAGCTTGTATTGTTGGGTTTGTCATCATTAAGCTTGTGTGATGGATTCAATTTGATAATATGTTGTTTAGTGCTATGAAGTAGTATGTTCTTGTACTTGACTTGTGATGTTGTTTAATGAAATTGTTGGTATTTTCATACATGAGAATAATACTAAAACAAGATGACAACACAAACAAATCCGATAAAAATTCTTGATTGTAACCTACAAGCATTCTTGTTCATACATAAGAAATAAAATACCAAGCATTCTTGTTCATACATGAAAATGACAACAACAAAATAAACCGACAAAGAGAGAAGACACAACCCAAAAAATACTTCCTGCTCTTCCTCTCCTATTCTAGTCACCGATAAATGTCATCAAGATTGAGAGGATTCACCTTGTGATGGTTCAGTTTGTTGATCCTATAATGATTTTAAAAAAATAAACTGTTTTAGACATTGTGAACCATATAGAGGATATAAATAAGCAATCATACCTTCTTATGAAAACGAATATTGTGGTTAGACGAACCACATTTACTACAATGCATAGTGCCCTTCAACGCCTTCGGTTTCTTCTTAACAGGAGACTCATTCTTGCCCTTTTTCCTTTTGTTGTCTTTCTTCTTTTTGCGACCAGGCTGGTCTGGCTCAGGAGCTGGATGCACTTCAGGAGCTTCCGAAGTTGGCCAGAATCGTGCTCCTCTCATTGGTATTATGCCCTCTTCGTATGTCTTCCTCCACGTGGTCGTCCGAAACCAGTGACACACAAAATCCTCAGCATCTAATTTTCTACTCATCAAGACACCATATCCATGTTCACAAGGGATCCCAGTGATATCCCACTTCATACACGTGCATGTCCGATTCTCCAAATTGACACGGTAAGAACATGAGTCAACATTCACCAACCACATACCATTTGTGCTTCTATAAACACTACACTCAGATGCTTTTTTGTGCTCCGAAGCGAGTATATCAACCACGTAAGGTGTGCATATGCTTTTGTGGTCTTCAACGATCAAATCTATTGAAGCAATACGCACCATTTCAAGACGTGCAATGGTATCCAACATCGGTATAAGAGGCTTTTCACGAGCACAAACAATGGAGGAGTTGAAAGATTCGGTTGAGTTATTCTCAACATCCTCACAATAGTTTCCCAACCTGTAGAAAGCTCTAACCCAAGTCATTGGATTAGTCTTCATCACATCTCTATACACCTCTGAGTCGTAGTTGAACAGGCTATCTAGATTCTCCTTGTACTCCGCCTCATTGTAGCTCCAAGCAAGACGCCAAATATACTTCTTCAAGTCACTCTTTTTTCCATGTTTACTTTTTATGTTTCCGTAAATGTGTCTAACACACATTCGATGCTCCATCTTCGGAAGCTCCAACTGAACTGCCTTGATCAGTCCCTGAAACCGACCACACACAAACATAAGAAAAGAAAAATTTAGAAAAAATTTACATGACAACCATTAAGCTTACCTTCTGACGATCGGAGACCATAATATATCCATCACCATCTTCTAAACCCAAGTCTTCCTTGATATGCTTCACAAACCACACCCAATTTGGAGTGTTTTCCACTTGCACAACTGCCCAAGCAATGGGGTAGATTGCATTATCCGCATCTCGACCAAGAGCCACTAGCAATTGTCCTTTAGTTTTCCCTCGTAAGAATGTGCCATCCATCCCAATAAGAGGTCTACACGTAGCTTTCCATGATCTCCTAAGGACATCGAAACACACATAGAAACGATCAAATACATCTTTTCCTTCCTCATTTCTTTTCGTCTCGACTTCCACCGAAGAATTGATATTTGACTCGATAATCTCGGCAGCATAGTCTCGGATTCGACCAAACTGAGTATCATACTCCTTCTCAATCCACCTCAATGCTTTCTTTCGGGCAGCTTGACATTGTGCTCTAGAAACCGTGATCTTCCACCTATCCTTGATCAGTTCTTCTATCTTCGTTGGCATGAAATATTTTGGCTCTTCTCTTATCTTATTAACAAACAAACGAGCAATCACAGGGATCTTAAGCATCTCACATTCTCCATTTGGAACACAGCTGTGTTCATTCTTGTACACTTTAACATACCATCTCTCTGGTTCTCCTTTACTCGAGCAATAAACACGCCACTGACAGTGTGAATCTACATTCCGACCAACACAACTAAAAGCAATTTTGGTTTTGTCATACCTACACTGCTTGATATTGTGACCAGTCTTCAAAGCGTAATCCAATACTGCCTCTTTGAATGCAACTCCATTGAAGAATACTTGGCCCTCAAAGAGATTCCCATCACCTCTTCTAAAATGATAACGCTCTCTTGTCCTCTGTCGTTTCATTTGTTCCTCTTCACCATCTCTCTCCTCATCTGTATCACTATCAGATTCGCTATTAGGATAGATGTTATGTCGGATGGGTGGTTCGTTGATGAATGCAGCTACCTCTTCTTCAACCTGGAAAGCGTGTCTCTCCATCTCTTCTTCGTCGTCTTATTCATCTCTAAGTGAAGGAATCGTGTTTACACCGACTGTCTCCATTGTAATCAACTGAAATCGAGTGGTAAAGGCTTCGTTTTTGGGAGAAATCGATGTTGCCTCTATTTCTTTCTTTCTAGGTTACTATGAAGAACAATGGAGATTTGGGGATTTAGGGTGGTCGGGTTAGAACCATTAACCGGGTTATAATCGGGTTTTAATCAGGTGTTAATCGGATCTTTTCGGTTAAATCGCGAGTTATGTTGGGTAACAATAGATTACGGTTTAATGATAAACAGTAAACCGGTGTTAATCCAAACTTATGTGTATTGCGGTTTTTAATGTCGACGGTATGGGGAAATAGAGTTCGATCTTTATAATTATGGGGATATAGACCTCGAACTTCTATTTTGTGGGGAAATGGAACGTGGTCAAAAGTTTGTGTGTATCTAGTGATATATGATACTTCTCAGGGGGAAATAGATCGTCAACCTTTTTTTTTTCCGGAACTTTGAAAAGCTTTTCTACTGTTGTTGCAGTCACTAATTAATCTTTTCATGTGTTTTAACTTCACTCATATTGCGAATCACTTACAAATAGGTCATCAATCTTTTTTAAAAAAATCATATACATTATTACCATATACCATAACTCATGATGTTACAATCACTTTAATTCACAGAGCGTAACGTCTTCGTTACGCAACAAAACATGTCTCTAACCGCCTTTTAAATATAACCGAGACAACTAACTTTTGATACCACTTGTAACGTCCTTGTCCGCCCTCATGTGTTCCCCCAACACTCTCTACATTTGTGGCGACACCCTATATTTTAATCATTTACACACCAATTAGCCTAAAAATATCACAAATTTAATGGTACGTCATTGTTACACTTTAAGATTAAATTTACAGAGAACTAGAGATTTATTAACCCTAATAAAACATAAATTACTTAATCTAAGGAAATAGAAAATAGTTTTCAAGATAAACTAAAACAATAGAAAAGTTAACATATAGTCCAACCGACAAAAATGGAATAAAGACAAGCTCTTGAGTCATGATTATTGACTAGAATGATAAAATACTAACATGTGATGCTTAAACAGTCAACCATTTATAATCCTTAAGTATAAAAGCCCTTATTTAAACAAATTTACTTCTATGAGCTAATCAAGTTCTTAACATCAATATTTATTGACTAATTACCATTAATGTCACATGAATATCAAGTAATATTAGCCACTAAACAATAATAACATCAACTTTCATTGGCTAAGATGCAAGTAAAGCACCTTGATTAATTCTTATAAGCATTTTTTCGAACACCTTTCGGACATAAAAACCCTTAAGTCTAGATTTCTGCTTTGTCAAAACTAATGTGGCATTAATGATATTAATCAATTAACGATATATGTAAATTAAGAACTAATATCATAAATCAAACAGCAATCATTCTAATAACCAAATGCAAAAGGTCTAAATAATCTGTTTAATGATATTAATAAAAAGCATAGCTAATGATAAATACATTCATAATCAAGTGATTAGAGACAGTTAAACAAGATAAACAAAAGAAATATTTAATAACGGAAATATTCACAAAATATTTAAGTCTAAAACAAGAAAAAATAAAAATAAACGAACAGAAATTTATGCTTCAGTAACTTAAGGTTTTATTGTCTACAAAAATATTATAGGGAAAAAACATAAACTGGGCCGAAGTGACTCAAACAACCTAACGTTAACCGACGGGAAACCGCTGCGAAGCCTTTCTCGTATGTACTAATCATTGATGTCTTCTTTGAGATAAAATTGATATGCATCCACTAAATCGTTCATAATTCTTTCAATACAGCTCCAAATGACTTGAAACCATATCCATTGAAAGCTAACTTAATTTCATTTTCCATGTAAAAAATGAGATACGAAATATATTGCTAATGCCTTCATCCAGTTTGATATTTCAACCCTTTAAGACTTAATCCTTCCACAACCATTTAAAACAAATCCATAACCTAAACCACACACAAATGCACATGAAAATACAACATATAATCCTAAGCATAATCTAAATAAGCCTAAATGTGATGAAAAGCCGAGATTGTTAATTTTGGAAGCTTAATATATATTTTAATGTCCTTTCAATTACCATATGATTTTTTTCCCTGATTTGGTTTCACTTGCATGGTACCACTAGTCACTTTCCGATATATCATCCTTTTACTACTCTAGCTCAAAATTTAGGTGACCAAAAATTTAAGTTCGCTTTGGTGATATATATAGTCAAATAATTTCTCATAAACCTTTGTACATACACCATTGTAGACCATAAATTGAGATGTTATAGTCAATTCCACTTACATAGCGAAATTTCCCCGGTGTGCACCAAGACATGTCTTTAGCTGTATCTAGATAAAAACTGAGATGGCTAACATGGCTCTGATACCGATTCTAACAATCATGTATGCCTCGTGTGCCCATAACACTTTCTTTCAAAGTTTTTGGGTGTGACACCCCTGATCGTATATGACCGGAAATAACA